>CAJDSM010058784.1:371-10435 GCA_903981925.1 Ostrea lurida | reverse complement strand
TTATTTCCCTGAGACGTGGTTGAAGCAGCGTGATGGATCATTTCTTAATTAAAATTCAGCATATTTTTCCATTCATTGTTGAATATTATTCCTGGCATGGCCTTAGAATGCACATCAGCGACACTCGCTTCACATGTTGCGTTACTGAATAAAATCCTCATGAATAAGACAGTCTACAATACCTAGCACTGATCATATCGATAATTAATCGTGACATTTCCAGTGAATCTTTGAGACGAATAAATGAAAAAAATTTTTCCTGTTTTTGGACCCCAAAAGATTGTGTTGCTTAGGGCCTTCTAGCTTTTACTGATTTTCAACGTTGATTCTCATTATATCAGAACTTGGAAAAATGAAGCAAGATTTTTACAATTCGTCAATTTTCAAACTACTGGGATTTTATATCTAACGTCCAAAAACATTTAAAAAGCTTCCTGATATATCTTTTCATTTTGAAAACGTTCATTATCGCTTGTTTATGAGCATTAGTCATGGTATACGAGGTTTTTATTTGCTAGAGTGCCACCGGGACTCTTTATAGAATGATATTCGTGGTAGTCCGACAAAATTTCTAAGCCTGGCTACCTGGGACTAGCGTTAGTGTCGAACCCTGCCATTATGAGTTGAAATATTCTCGGGTGGGACGTAAACAATAAATACATAATCAATCATGAAGGATTATATCCTGTGTAACTCAATTTTTCATAAAGCATGAAGCTTATAATATATATACCGCTAGATATGCCTCTGTCACGCATTATTAAATTTCTTGTTTTGTAAAAAAATTAAGGTAAATAACTCAGAGTTCCGAACATGCCACCCGACTAAATTTTGATTCGAATCAATCGTGAGAAAAAATCAAATCGTGGAAACACAGGGGCTTCGTCAAAAACGAAACTTTTTTGTCTTACTAACACATTTGACACGTCTGATTCTATATTTACCAAGGGGGGGAATCCGGGTTCCAAAAATCGCTAACCAGTCACATTTTGAGTCGTCTCGTGTAAAATCATTTTTACGACGTTAAGTTTGTACAATCCGGTAATAGTGTATAAACTTGAATAAGAGAGGGCAGCATGCATATAGTTCAGTGAAGCGAGTCAGCGCTGTGGGGAAACAACAAAACAAATTTGAATCTGTGACGACTCGGCCGACGATTGAGCAGTTGTCCTGGGCCTGTGTAGCAAACATATAGAAAGGAATAACTGTGCATATGCAAACAAAATAAAACACCAAATAGGGCATTCAGTCTGCTTTGTGATTTTATTTACCTTGTAGCTGTAACGGACTTGTAGGAATGGCCGGTAAATCGTAGTATGCCACGTGCCAACTGAACAAAATTCAATTCGCCGCAACAAAAAGAAAGTAATTTGCGGTTGTTATTTATGTATACACATGACATGTGTTTCTCCGTTAAGATACGGAAGAGTTTAAAATGTTACATCAATTAAATAATTACTACCAAACTCAGCGGGTGAGTTTTGTGAATTGCAACAATTTAGATGTCGTCCTTAGTATTTAATAGCTTCCCATCAAAGCATGCTCCCAATCCCGATGAATATTGAAATATGAGAATACATGTATAAAAATTTCTTTCTTTCACACCTGCCCACCAAATGTTATGAAATTCGAACTTGATCTGTAGTTTGACACCCTAAAACTACCCTGCAAGTTTCAAATGAATCATCACAAGCATAAAGAAAAAAAGTCTGGAAAACCAATGGGACGGAATGGGGACAGACAGACAGACATGAAGACAGACAGGAAGACAGACAGACAGCAAAGAAGAAAGCTATAGTCCCCTCCGGTTACAAACCGGTAGGGGACTAATAATATACTAAACATCAAGTGGCTATGATATGCATGCAGTTGCATCAAACCTTCCACAAATACTGTCCATGGAGAGAAGATAAACCCTTATTAAAATCACTCTCCAATTTCTTATATTTTGTATGTGTGAGGTTGAAATTCATATAATATTGTGACATTGAAATTGCCCCTAATCTGAATGTTTGATGCATATTAAAATGGACTCATTTGCATTTATAATCTCATTGTGTATAAACAGTGCGAAAGTTCAAGTGTATCTGCTATAGCCAGCAACAGAAATTTATATATATATATTTATGCCCCTGAAAAAGTGCCAAGAACAACTTCTGCCTTACAAAGTAATGGTATGGTATCAATAAGAAAGTGGACAACCCCAATAAATCACTGATGATTGTCTACAGTTGTTAAAGTTTGAATATGCATTTGCTGCCAGCATTTTTCATGTAAAGGATTTTCATTCTTTTTGAGTATTCCAATAAATGTTTAGCTGGTAACCCGCATACACCTGAACTTTAATTAATTGTCTATGAGTAGGGCCTCTTTATGTTTTCCAAAAATAAACGAATATACACATGTATTCCATTGACATCATGGGAAATTACCATGAAGGGAATTAAACATGGGTAGTATTGTTTTGTGTATTAATCCGTAACAATTAATATAATTATGCTTGTGGATTCGAAGTGTAATTTCACACAAAAATTATGGTACATTTCACTATGGAAGCCCTTAATTTGCCTGATCGATCTAAATAATAATTTGAACTGAAATAGGATTATCTCGTCATTCGTCTAATTTACACCTCCAAATACCTTTTCGAAAATTGTTCAAATCTGAGAAAAGTGTAAAGTGTGATTTCTCTCAGACAAACAGACATACAAAAAGAAAGAACAGGGGTTGAATGCATGTTATACAGATGACACAGTATATACCATACCTTCTATACACATAATCTCTTCCTTAACTTGTTTATTCCTCTCTTTGTTCCCCTCTTTCACTAGCCCCCTTTGCATTCGCATGAAATCATAAGTAAAACGTTGTCCATCCTGATCACCAATTCTGTCTGTGTATGTTTTCTTTCCTTGACTTCTCGCATCATTCAACTGAGCACTCAGTGGCTTCGGCAAAAACATCCACTGATCCTTATGTAATACACACCACAGATTTGTGTCCTAGGTAATATATCACATTACTTTAGCTTTATTGTGAAGAATACACAACGAGAGGCCCAGGGGCCACATCACTTACCTCATTTACCTTGTCACTGCCATTATTTAGCTGTTGTAATATTTAAGGATTTTAATAAATCTTTATTCCTGTGAAGAAATGTGACCCAGACCTAGCCCTGAAAGATCACAATATTTACATAACACAGAGATGCCTCAGTACCAATATCACTTATAGGATCTTGCTGTTCTAGAAAAGAACAAGGTCACATGGTCAAACAAGAAGCCCATGGGCCACATCGCTCACCTGAGCACTGCTTCACTAAGAAGAGCAGTAGTTTGGGATTTAGAATGTGCCACTGTGGACTAAATTTAACCTCTGTCATCTTCCAATACCCATAAATGACGATTATGTGTCAAAGAACACAATACATGGATCTCAAATAGTTTACAAAGATATCAAACCATTTTCAAAAAGGGCGGCATCAGTCATTGACCCAAGGGCCCTCCCATACGTGTCAATGAACGAACTTGTCTCAACACAAAAAGGAATAAGAAAATATATTAAGTGTTTTTAAAAAGAGTTCCTCTACATATTCCCTATTGTGGCCTCACCCAACCCCCAGAGGGGGGTGGGGGGTGGAGGCATTATCTGAACCAACTTAAATATACTCCATATCAGGAAGCTTTCAGGTATTTTTAATATCCACTCTTTTGGTTCAATTGAAGATTTTTAAGAATTTCCTTATTATATCTTGCATGTAAAACTTTTGATCCCCTATTGTGGCTCATCGTCACCCCGAGGGTCATATTTGAACAAATTTTGAATCTTTCAATTGTATCAGGCAGGCTTTCATATAAATTAATGGCCTTCTCGGCCCGGTGGTTCTTATGGATGAAGATTTTTAAAGATGTTTCCTCTACCTCATAATTCAAATAGTTAAAACTTTGGATCCCTATTGGGCCCCATCATACCCCAGGGAATTTCATATAAATTTTCAGCTTTCTGGGTCCCAGTGTTCTTTAAGATTTTCCCTATGAAGGCACAAAAACACATATGGTTATAAACATTTATCCGAGGTAATAACTTTTCAGTGATTTTATGTGATCTTTGATATTTCACCAGATTGTTGCTATGGACTGCAAGGAAATCTCATGACCTTGATGTTAAAAGATCACTAGTCAAAAGGTCAAAGTACACAATTTGGCCCAGTTGGTTCTGTGAGAAGAAGTGAAAAATGTGGAAAAGTTTACAATAAGACAACCGACGACCGATGACAGACAACGGAACAATATTTTGATCATAAAAGCTCACTTGAGGTCTGCTGACCATAAGACAAGTTCTAAATATATAAAATAGTCCCTAACATATATGCGAAGAGACATAACAAGTACCTAATTACTCTGGATATAATCAAGAATAATTCTGTGAGCCCAATGCTCACTAGGGATACCCCGCTTCTAAGTCTATTTAAACTGTCAATATAGTTGTAAATAATTCACAGGTCCTTCGTCAGACACAGGAAGTAGTATGTCCATGAATCTGAAAAAGCATCCCACAATACACATAACTAATAAGCTTGCAGGGCAGATATCCAGATACGCTGTGATAAATTATGTTGCTTGAGAAAATAGATGGACGCAAAATGTGGTATAGGAGCCCTATATTTTGAAAAAGTCCAAGTCCTCGGACAAACAGGAAAGCATAAATCCGATGAAACTGAACAAAGCATCCCACAATAACATCATACCTAGTATTAAGCTTTCATGCAATAATATGGTTAGCCCGTGATATATGGTTGCTAAGAATTATGTGACAGACAGAATGATGGACAAGGGTAAAACAGTATTACCCCCCTCTCCTTCGGAGCAGGGGTATAATTAATTGCACAAGTTCATCTGGTCTTCGATGAACACAACATCAAATATAATCTAAATCCTCTCTCCTATTACAGCAAGTAAATATTGCACCTGAGAAATAAAGGTAATCCATTTGTTTCTGGTGAGATAGTAACAAACACTGAAATATCATTCAGTGACAGGCCCCCTACTCTTGACAAAAAGAAAATACCCAAAGTACACATTTCTTACAATCAAGACTTTTCCAATGATAAATCATTTTTTTTGGGCAAATTCAATGACCAATCCTATACCATCATCTCCATTCTCATTCCACTTTTTCAAGATTGTTATACTCACTGCTTTAGATGCAATTCCCTCATCATCTACAAAATAAAAATTATAGCAAATCAAACATATCATTAGTACATAGAGGTGCAACGATTCACTGCGGTGCACCGAAAATCGCGAATCTGTTGTGCAAATCGAATCTCAATTCACGTTCAGAGCAAATTCGATTTGGTTCAATATAAAAGAATATAATGTGTACAAGTTATCTATTCATTTCCTTCAATTTTTTCACTGCGGTTCTGATTAGCTACAAAACATCCAATCAACACTTTAGTCACTAAAACAAAGAAGATGGAGGAGCATGATGACAATCCAGTGCTCAAAGTTCCTCTGAAGCCAAATACAAAGAGAGGGAATATTTTGGATGGAAAAAGATAAGAAATCATGTCAGTCTTGATTTGATTATTCCTTGGGTTAATGATTTTGTGAAGTCTTGTAATAAGTTTCAGTAAGTAGTTAAAATGAATATAACAAGCATTCTGAGAGTATTGCATAGCAATACATAGTCCCCTACCATGACAAAATTATGGACTGCAACAATATTTCTTAATTGCATTATATAGCTATATACGATCATATTTATGGTAAAGCAGGATAGGTCAAGGACCAATAACTCAGTGAAAATGAATCGAAGTCGAAACCAAACTCGAACTTGATCTGTAACTTGGTATGGCAAAGCAATGTACCAAATATTCAAATGAATATCTGCAAGCAGTGAGGAAAAAAGTGTGGAAAAACTGATAATTTATGAAATTTTCTAAGTCCAAGGGCCATAACTCAGCGAAATATGGATCGATCGAAACCAAACTCGAACTTGATCTGTAACTTGGTATGGCCAAAGCAATTGTATCAAATATCAAATGAATATCTGCAAGCAGTGAGAAAAAAAAAGTTGCGGAAAACTGATTAATTATGAAATTTTCTAAGTCCAAGGCGCCATAACTCAAGTGAAATATGGATGCGATCGAAAACCAAACTCGAACTTGATCTGTATACTTGGTATTGGCAAAGCAAATGTTACCAAATATCAAATGAATATCTGCAAGCAGGTGAGAAAAAAAAATGCGGAAAACTGATTACCGGGCGACGGACGGACAGACAGGACAGACGGCGGAGTGCAAACCTAAAGTCCCCTTCGACTTCGTCGGTAGGGGACTAATAAAGGAACAATTGACAGGAATATCATCACTGAAATATCACACCCAGAGTCAATCTTTCAAGATTTGTATCTAATCTACTGAGTCTCTGGTATCTGGTGTGTCCAGGGGTCCATGTTTGGCCCAACTCTCTGTTATTTGTATTCTATTTGAGACTTATGAGATTGATCACTGTTCGTTATCTTTACCTTTGCATATCTAAATTCTAGAAGTTACTCCAAGTCTGATGTTAATTTGATAGTTAAAGAAATTTATGATAATTTTTAAAATGTATTTTTGTAACAATGCCTAATTCATATCATTTGTAGTGTTTGAGTAACGGTGATTATGACTGAAAGTAAATGTTGAATAATAAAGTTTCTATTCAAATAATCGAATCGAAAATAACCGAATCGAATGTCAAAATTGAAAATGAGTCGAATAAAAAAATTTGTGAATCGTTGCAGCTCTATTAGTGCATGTATAAGTGTGGAATTGGGAAATGCCACCGAGGGGACACTGCTTTTTAACTCACTTTTTATAACAGTTAAGTTTAGCAATTCAAAATCAAGAACATCTTCATTTAAATTTGTCACAACATACCAGGAAATGTTTTGTACTTTATATGTAAACTGAAATAAAAAAAGATTGTTTCTCATTCAATGGTAATGGTAAAACCACTATGTGCATTGTGACTTGACCTTTGACCAGTGACCTTGGATCAAGGCCATGACACTTCCTTAGGTCCATGGAAACAATTCTGTGAAATAATCCATGCACTCAATTAAATGTTAAGGCTCGGACAATGCTAAAACCACTTTGTGTAATGTGACCTTGACCTTTGATCAGTGACCTCGGCTCAAGGTCATGGCATTTCCTTACATGTAGGTCCAGGCCAACAATTCTGTGAAATATTCCAATCCATACACTCACTGAAAAGTTATGGCCCGGACAAGATTAAAACCACTGTGTGCATTGTGACCTTGACCTTTGACTCAAGGTCATGGCAATTCTTTGAGCCCATGGCAACAATTCTGTGAAATATTATTCCAATCCATGCACTCAATTAAATGTTAAGGCCCAGACATGACCAGTGACCTTGGCATAAGATCATGACATTTCCTTGGGTCTAGGCCAACAATTCTGTAAATTATTATTCCAAACCATGTGCTCAGTGAAAGGTTATCGTTCAGACAAGGTAAAAACCACTTGTGATTGTGACCTTGACCTTTGACCAGTTATCTTGGTGTAAGGCCATGACATAATCTTGGATCCAGGGCAGCATTTCTGTGAAATATTTTTCAAATCCATTAACTCAGTGAAAAGTTATGGCCCAGACAATGTTGAAACCATTATGTGCATTGTGAACTTGACCTCTGACCAACACCCTTGTCTCAAGGTCATGACACAACACTCTTTAGTCCAGACCACCAATCCTGTGAAATATTATTCCAATCCATGCACTCAATGAAAAGTTACGGTCCGGAAAATGTTAAAACCACTATGAGCATTGTGACCTTGACCTTTGACTAGTGATCTTTACTCAAGGTCACGAGATTTCCTCAAGTCTATAGCAACAATTCTGTGAAATAATAAAATCAGTGAAAAGTTATGACCTGGATAATGTTAAAACCATATGTGTACTGTGACCTTGACCTTGTTTCAAGGTCATCACACTTTCTTGGGTCCAGGCCAACAATTCTGTAAAATATTATTCCAATCCATGCATTCAGTGAAAAGTTATGGCCCGGACAATGTTTAAACCATTATGAGCATAGTGACCTTCACCTTTGACCAATATCCTTGACTCAAGGTCATGACACTGCAACAATTGTTGAAATCTACTGAGAGGATCAAAAGTCATAGCCAGGAAAACTATTTCGGCTGGACGCCAGACGGAAACCAACACCATAACATAAAATGCCTTGTCTTCATGAAGACAGGCGTATAAAAATCATTAGGAGAAAATTCTTAAAAGGAAAATACCATTTATATCATGAAGATTTTTTACTCTTACTTGCTGAATTTCATTTAACAATTGAATAGAAAATAGAGATATTCTCAAACACGATTTGCTTGTGTATTTTATAGACACTTTTTCTTTACGAATAGTGAGATGGCCAAAGGCCAAAGAATGTTATCAGGCTTCGAGGGCCAAAAAGTAGACATGTGAATAGAAAATGGAGGAAGAGGGTGTTGAACATGTGATAAAAAGAATCCCTTATGATTTGATATGATTTATGTCTTGTTGCATGTTTTCTACCCCCTCAACAAAGCTCAGGGATATAAAACACACAACTCATTGGATATAAATCATGTCAAACCACAAACCATAGGAGATCCTACATATATGTAATGTAAATCATAGACTAAGTAAATATCTATAATAATTAATGACATCACAGCAAATTAAGCTTGAACAAGATGTGTTTGTGAAACACTGATGCCCCGGATTCAAATATGTCAGTGAACGGGGCTTGTCAACAGGATTATTTTTGTAAAATTTGAAAAGTTTATTGCTAACCATTTAAAAGTTATGGCCAAGTTTACATAACGTTTTTGAAAAGAAGGTCAAAATTCAAGATCAGGAGGTCCAAAAGTTTGTTATCAGTTGAAAGGGCTTATTGTGAGGAATACTTAAGTGAAATATGAAAAGCCTATCACTTACCATTCAAATGTTAGAAGTTTTTGAAATGTAGGTCAAAGTTCAAGGTCAAAGTCAGGAGGAGGTCTAGAAGTTTGGTATTAGCTGAAAGGTCTTGTCATAAGGATTTATGAAAGCCCTATCACTTACCATTCAAAAGTTATGGCCAATGTTAAAGTTTTTGAAAAGTAGGTCAAATTTCAACTTTTAAAAAAGTAGGTCAAAGTTCAAGGTCAGGAGGTCCAAAAAAATGGCTTGTCATAAGGAATACACATGTAAAATATGAAAGCCTTATCACTTAACATTCAAACATTATTGCCAATGTCAAAGTTTTTGAAAAGTAGGTCAAGCTTCAAGGTCAAGGTAATTAGGTAAAAAATTTGGGTACCTGTTGAAAGGGCTTGTCATATATGCACCTAGTTTGTTTCCTAGATGTTCAGGGAAAGTTAATTGTATAAAATATAGAAAATATTATAAAAGTAACACAGATTCCTCTTCTTTTTTTTCTCACATTTGAGATTTTGAAAAAAATAACAAACTTGAGTATAGAACAATAAGTATTTAGCTTGTAGGTGTTATTGAAGCGATCTAACACACCTGGAATACATCGAATAAATTCAGATTTCACATCTCCAGTGCTGTTGGTTGGCCTCCGCACCATCATGTCAAAATCATAATTGTACAATATGCCATCTTCATCCATTACATCTATATCTGCAAGTCTAAAATCCTCCACTGCTTCATTGAGTTTGATATTGAGGACTCTCGATAAATATTTCCATTTGAAATCTTTACAAAAACACCACTTTCCTGATGCCTATAAATTAAAATGATATTGTATGAACACATACATTATATAGAGATAAAAAAAAAAAAATTAAATCCAGTACTCAAATTTTATATATACATAGCGCTTTCACCTGACGGGCTCGTCAGTAGATTTTTCTAATAATATATATATTATTAAGCACTTGTAACATATAGTGTGCCCTCTGGTGTAATAATGACATTAAATGACAAACGCCCTCTGGTGTAGATGTGGCATTAAATAACAATTGCAACAAAACACTTAGTGGAAACTCTTCCAGGGAAGACATG
>CAJDSM010058772.1:2685-14577 GCA_903981925.1 Ostrea lurida | reverse complement strand
AATTAAAAATCAGATCTTAGATCGCCTCACTTTAGATCGCTACGTGTAAGCGACAGCACCAAAAAATATAGGAGCGGATCGAGGATCTGAATTTTAATCAACAAAGTATTAAAACGTAATCATAGTCGCCAAAACACATAAAAAATCGAGTGTAGGCCAACCATGGACCTTCGACAAATGCACACACATGGTCAGAGAGAGAGAGAGAGAGAGAGAGAGAGAGAGACGAGAGAGAGAGGAGAGAGAGAGAGAGAGAGAGAGAGAGAGAGGAAGAGAGAGAGGTTCTGTGGAGGAAGACAAACGGACGGAAAGATTATTAACCACTCCATGTTGGCATGTTAGAACTGGTTCCTAGTTAGCGCCATTGGAAGCTGGATTCGATAACAATAGCTCAGTACCTAGCGCTCTTTAGATCTTAAGATCAGTGCTTATATATTACCTAGTTCACATCTCTAGCATGTTTACTAAGACACTCCACTCATATCAGATTTGGTGTTCACCTATAGTCATTTTCGCATAATATGTAATATAAATGCATAGATAGAAAGCACGGAACACCTACAACCTCGATTCATCTACTATGGACGGTTATTCTTTATGTTTATCTTGCCTACGATAGTGTGGGAGAGCCGACACTAGGTATTTATAGCCTGAAGTTGACGTATCTCTTTATAGCCTTGCAATACATCTGGACTCATTCCTAAATTCATATATCAGATTAATAATAGGTATAGGGTGAAGTAAACAATGTTTTTTGGTCCTGTCACACACGTAACATTCAACTAAGGCCGGTATAAACCATCTATACAAAATCTAGTCGTAAGGGCAACAACGCGTGAGGCGCCTCTGCCTCGAACAACAAAGCGAAAGGCAGGATCAGGTGCCATGGAGGAGTAAGCATCCTCTGCTGACCGGCGGTTTCACTATTCCTGTCCCGCCTGAAGCCCCTATTAAGCTGGTATCGAAAAATAAAAGTAAAACGGGAATTCCACCCGGAGGTCAAAATCTAGTAGGAAAAAGGACTAACAAAAGGGTGCAGGTTACAGAAATCCAGAATAGTTTTTCCTTTCAAACGTACAGAACTTAGGGTTATGTCCTCTAGCCCAATGGTGCCCCATTCCCTCTCCCATATTTTAAGCCGTGTTCTTGTCAACACCTCTGGTCTCACAAAAAACTCACACTTTGATTCTCCTCGTGATTCTCCGAGCATAGTACTCGGTAGATACATAACCAGTTCCGGAGTTACCACTTTCTTATACATCTGAAGTTGAATATCTTATGTGAGGTATCCTGGCATCTCGCAGTGTAGCTATTCTTTTGCCCATCAAGCGGTTCAGAGCGCATACGCGTAAACGCATATGCAACGGCTTTTATCCAAGGGTACCAGCTGTTACCCAGACGATTAGACGCCCCTCTGACACAGGGACTTATCCGACAGGCGACGGTCTTAACACTGAGCGTCACGCCAGAGCGTTACGCAAGCTGCCCATCTACCTGCTCCGGAAACCGTCCAGATCCAGCTATAGACTCGCGAAAATCTAGTTTGCCAGACAGTCTTTGTAAAGTATCAGAGGTAATACTTCATCTGACAAGTAATGAAGTGTCCAGGACCCCATGTGTCCGGGATTATTTAACAGTTCACAGTCTCTTAAAGTAAATTATACAAAAAAACTGAAAAAATTCCCGATATAGAACGGTGATTATAGCTATTTCCGGAATGTCAGGAAATCGATGTTCAAACTTTAATAATCCGATAGTCGCCAGCAACTGCTTTCTGCGACATTCTTTTTCGATTCAGTCGGGCGACTATTGTAACAACACTAAAACATAATGCAGCAGGTCTATTAAATTATTCAATTCATTGAACTGAACCAGGAATATCTTTGTAGTGTTTCAGCTGGGTTCAAATCTCCGGTGGCCAGATAGCTCAGTTTATAGATGTTCCCCGGACTAAACTTCTGGGGCCCAGGTTTCGAATCCCGGTCTGACCCGTTACATTTCTCCTTTCCTGTTAGCATAATTTATATGAAAATTCTTTATCTGATAACTCATAATTGTTCTACTCTAGTGAATTTAATGTACTGAGACTGTTTACGGGGTTGTGCAAACAGTTCCGAATTTCATGTTTAACACAACTAAGTCCACGCCCAGCAAAAATTAAGTTCATTGCGTAAGATTTTTATACAGCATTTTGTAGCTAATTGAATGTAGATGTACGTTCTACATTGTTGTAGGTGACAGCATTCTGATGATAGTGCTCCCACGCCCGGTCGTAAGCCCGCTTTGGTTTTTGGGTCTGAGTCATAGCCGACTTCTGATAATGGTCGGGTGTCAACTTCCAAATCAATTTGTTGTCTTTGGTTGTCGACATGATGTCTGCAAATGGATTGTGTAATGTCGAATCATGCTCTTAACGTGGCAAAACGGGGTTTTCGAACCGAAGCTCGGAGAAATAAACGATTTCCCATTCAACAACGAGTGCGTGCAATACTTCAATGTCAATATCACGCTTAAATGTACTCTCTGCTTTTCCCTTCATAAAAGCATACATATGCCCAAGATCGAAAGTTAAAGTTAACTTGTCACAAAAGCTTTCGCCTTCAACTTACTGGTTTTTTAGTTGTTTTCTTGAAGTTTGAGGTTTATTTATTTCTTATTTTTTTTTTTTTAATTTATCTATTTCGTACTTTTTTTTTAAATACGGTTAATATTTATATAAGCTACTGGAAAAAGAATAAAAAAGAATACAGAATATAAAAAAAAATTCAGTTAATTTAATAAAGTGTGTATTTTAATTTTGGAAATCAGGAAAATTATCTGAAAAGATTGAAAACCACTGTTTTATCGTTTGCAATGATAGGAATTTCTGACACGCGATACCAGTCACAAATTTTTAGGCCTGAGTTACATACACCCTCTGTTCAGCATTGTTAAGGAAATTTGAAAAGAAAATCATTATTTATTACGAGAAAAGGTCGTATATAGATTAACACCCGGATCTACCCGGTTGCCGGAAAACATTTAAAATTACCAACTAAGTTATTATATATTAATCATAGCATTTTAAACGAAGAAAAGTTAATTTCAAATAAAAATTGATTTTTCTTTTCTGACACCAATTGGTAACATATGATAAAAATCTTCTCTAATGACGCCGTGGGATCAGGGTTAAATAGGTCCTAGCTCCCCTTTGCATGTTTAAGAGGCGTGAATGGGCGGTCATTTGATGTGACCGCAAAAACCGGGCCCGTGTCACAAGCAGATGTGGACGATAAACTGATCCTCACTGGCTCAAAGGCCCTGAGTGCAGAGCATAGGCCTACCATTTTGCAGCCCTTCTACCGGCAATTGGGAGTCTCCATATGAGTGAATCTTTTCGGTGGGACGTTAAACAATATAATCAATTAATAATCCATCTTCTCTAAATATGCTATCAGAATAAGAAATTAACTTAATGGATACTTGGAATGAGCATGAGGGATTTTTCTATTATAATTGTCATTTCGTGATCCTAAGGGGTAGGGGTTTGGTAATATAGGGTGGGTGCCAAAATGCGTGATCATTTGATAAAATGTGTTACCAATTTTGAACAATTTTTTCTTCTTCTTGGTATTACTATGATTCCCAATTCTTTTCAAATTTGGTATGAAGCATCTTTGGACAAGGGGGCACATGGAATTGTAAATTTCAGGATCTTGCCCAAGGGGCCCTAGGGGTGGGACAAAAAATTGCCAAAAGGAACTCATTTTCAAAAATTTCTTTACAACTTTACATGTGTAAGCAAACTAAAAATGCATAGTGATTATAAGGAAGGAGTGCTCTGCCAAATTGTAAATTTGGTGGATCCCCGGGGTTTGGGAATTCATGCTCCCAGAGGGGGGGGGGCAAAACATAGTGTTTATGTGTAACGTATGACTTCTTTAATGCTTATTTCATATTGATTTGCAATCTGAATGGATATTTGGAATGAGCCAGTGATTAATACCCCCGGCCAAGTTAGGGGGAGGGGTGTCATATGAAATGGGTTGTCCTGTCCATCGTTTTGTAGATGCAATGGTTTTTTGGACACAAGAGTGTTATCCTTTCCACTTAGCTAACTTATGGGACTACTAATAATAACTAATATCCTTTTATTTACCCAGGATAGCACATAGTTTTCAAGATAGTTTACATTGTGGTCCGCTGAGGAACATATATACAGACTGTATATAATACAGATATAAATAAAATGAGGTATATGTTATATACATATACTAAGATATTCCTTATCAAATTTGGGGTCAAAAGGTTAAGCGCACTGGACATTAGAGTAGCGGTTGGTTTTCCGGAGTCAGAGGATTATTCTTCTAACCTAGATTCATCATACTCATACAGTACATCTGGACTACCGATGGGATGAAGATTTCCCTAATTGAATCTGGGGGTCAAAAGGTCCAAAAACGTCAAGTGCATTTTGACTTAAATAGCCATATGGTTTCATCTTAAATTCATATTTTGAAATATGAATAACATAGATTTCATATTCAGGCTTAAATGCAACACGTTCTAATATGGGAATGATACTCAGGTGACCAATTATTAAGGCCTGTGTAGCCTCTTATTTTATTCAAGGATCACCGTACCCAGATTTTATTTGATAATTTCTCCGAGAGAAACGAAGATTGTTACTTCGCCCTCTAAAGTGGATTAGCACTATAGCCTTGTTTGATCATTCTCAGCAGTGGCATAGTCCGTTCTTTAATGAAATCGAGTATTGGACGATTCGTTTATCCAGCATAATCCTCTATAACTAAGAAATGTTGATAGTTTGATCTGTTGCCCAGTTATAAAGCAAAACAATACGATCTCAATGTTTATACGCAAGACAGGTTGCACACACAACAGACGTCTTCATGATGTGTCACCCTCCGGTGTATGATCAAAGGAAATGTAATCCCACGTGGATTGTAAATTGAAAATGATTAAAACAACTGATTTACAGGGTACGTTTACGGCTCTTCATTCTGTTTGACGGTTTTTAAATTCAATTAAGGTCATACGCAACGTTCGTTTTCTGTATATATTTTATAGAACTATTTGTAATATAAAATCATAGTACCCTTAGATATTCTTTGAGAAAAAAATCAGACCATATTTCCTGTGTTTTGGAAAAGATAACAGTTGATGAAGAATGTAATTTGCACAATTATTCATACTTGAATTCTGAGTTACCTCTCTTTGAAGAATGCAAATGCAATGCATCTGTGCGTATGCATACTAAAAAAAAACACTGTCAGTTGTTGTATACATGTAATCATATTTTCATCATCATCAAATAATTCTGAAGGGATTGAATGATGTTTGCGTTGTCTGTAACACTTTTCATTATCAATAGAAGTCTTCAATTTTGGAAATATTTTTTTTTTGTAAAATGTACATTGCGTATGCCCTTAAACGTCAAAATAAATCGACTGCGCATCTAAGGGATAATGTTTGGAAATTATTTTGTTTTGGAAAGCCTTTTCCTTATCTGTGATTCTATTCCAGTGAACAATTTAATCGATGTAGAAAAATCTTTTCATCGATATACTCTTCAAACCTGCCGTTATATTAGTCAACAGGATGCATCAAGAACAATGCTGCACATATCCACGAATCTGGCAGCTTTTACTTTGGAATCAACACAAGGAGGTTTCCAACGGTGACAGGTGTACATCTCTGTGTTCATAAAAGGGTTTAGATTATAGGATGCTACTTAGGCCGATTATAGCAGAATTACGCAAAATATCAATCGGATCTAAATTGCCTTCTCATTCTACGTAATCAAGATACATGTATAGGGCTCATGACGAGAATGAACGGTCAACATGGGATCATTACTCCTACTGATCCCAAACCAGGTATTCTTTAAATTTTTGTATCTTTTACATCAGCTTCCTATATTTATGTTGCAGCATTCCATTTTCATCTTCATATGGTCTTTATGTCTCTCAATTGATTCGATACGTTCTTCATTAGTTTATCAATTGAGGCAAGCTACTGATAAACAACACGTTTAAAGGCAGCATTTCGTAAATTTATGGTCGTTATAACAATTAGTTTACCGAATATGACCTGCCATTGAGTTAAATGCTGTGTGATGTGCTTCATAGCCATTGTTAAGCCGTTTTTCACACACTGATTTGACTAGGACTGTTCTGTTTACCTGATCAAGACTATGGGCTCACGGCGGGTGTGACCGGTCACAGGGGATGCTTACTCCTCCTAGGCACCTGATTCCACCTCTGGTGTGTCTAGGGGTCCGTGATTGCCCAACTCTTGTTTTTGTATTCTATTTGGGACTTGCGAGATTGATCACTATTCTTATCTTTGCCTTTACATGATGTTACAGGGGTAACTGTTTTAGGTCAGCATTTCGGAAATCCTTTGGTCGTAATAACCGATCTAGTTTCACATACAACCTGTCTTGTATCAAATACTGTGTGACTGTTTCATACCAATTGTCATACAAACTGCTCTTTACCCACTGATTTCTGACCACAGATTACTCCGTTTACCCGATTCAGATTATGTGCTCATGGTGGGTGTGACCAGTCGACAGGGAATGCTTACTTATTCCTAGGCACCTCATCCTACATCATGTATATGTAAGAGTCCGTATTTGCCTAGCTCTTAATTATGTTCTTTATGGTATTTTATGGGATTGATCACTGTTCCTTTATATATAAAATCAGCGAGGTTAAATTGTATTAAACGTAATCATAATCCCAAAAACATATAAACAAAGTCGGGTGTTTACCTTTTCATGAGATTGATCACTGAGTGCTTATTCTAGAAAGCACCAAATGTTCTTATCTTACTACGTTAGTCCAAGTTTTCCTTGGCAATCATACACTGTCTAGACAGTTCTCATGCACAGAGACGATGATATATCTTGCAGTGCATATCTTTGTACATACGGAATTAGGAATTTGAAGAATGCATTTTAAAAAGGTACTTTTACGGCGGTTGGTGTAGGATATGTTGAAGAATTTTTTTTTATAAATCGTTCCCACAAAGTAGGATATTCTCAATACTCACTTACCACTGGACTACTTAGCTTATCAAATTCACGAGTTTCATGACATCTGATTACGACTCACAACAACAACAATAACAACCACAAAAAATAAACCCCAACAAACATACAAGCATAAAGGAAAAAAAAACCAACGAAATTATAGTTTGTTTCATTACAATATTCATCAACCTATGAAGCGCCATAGGATATAAAGTCAAAGATAACGAACAGTGATCAATCTAACAAGTCCCAAATAATATACAAAAACAAGTGTTGGACAACACGGACCTTGCATACACCAGAGTGGGACCAGGTGCCTAGTTGGAGTATCCCCTGTCAACCGGTCACACCGCCGTGAGGCCATAATCTTGATCAGGTAAACAGAGTATCTGTATATGAAAAACGGCTTAACAATGGCTATGAAACGCATCAGAGAGCGTTGGACCGAATTGCAGGCCATACTGGCAAACTAAATCGTTATAACGACATAGATTTTTGTGAAATTCTGCATTTAAACATGACTTCTGACACCCCTTGCAACAATAACCTGTTCTGTAAATACCGGTATTCAAAAACTTATCATACGCAAAACAAGCACTTGCATATGGAATGAGTTGAGAGACATACGCATCATAATTACGCAGGTGATGTTGGAATATTGCTACATAAATATGGGAAGTTGATGATGGAGAATCTGAATCGTCCCATTTGTCATAAAGTTGAGTTGATAGTTTACTGTTAATGTCAACGTTCAAAAATTAAAAATTCAGAGTACGAAGCAGACATGGAAAACTCTGTGGTGTCTTTTAGTTTTAGTCCTGCTGGGATATATTGTATCGACATATGAATGATTTTATTTTATTATCAATAGATACTGTAAGACGTCATCAGTGTCTCGAAATGTTAAATTAAAAGCTACTGCTAGAGATTTCTTCTTTTCATGTTGAAGCTTTTGAATGAATTCTGGCCTCATAAGCATATAAAAACAGGTCAGCTGATAGAGGATCATAATTTGTGCACATGAGAATTCCAACAGATTTTAAGAAAGACTGGTCCCCAAAACTAAAATAGATGTAGTCAACGAGGGATCCGGCATTGCTTTAATATCAGAGTACTTGTGTGTAGAATAGTTCAAAAGTGATTTTTAGAGTGAATGATCACTAGATATGAGTGTTTCCTTTTCCATTTTTGTTGAAAGAAGCAACTGTCTATAATGTTAAAACTCTTGCTTTTAATTTGTCCGTGCAGAATGGTCGTGTAAAGTGCTAAAAAGTAATATGTTTTGATGTTGATATGAGAAAGGTTCTGGGATTCAAATTTATTAGAAGTCTTTAGAGTTTTCATAATCCACATTTGATTTTACACCACTTCTGTCATATATTGTTCACAATACGTCTGAAGTTGCTCCTTCACAGCAATCAAGATTTTCGTGTGGAGTAAAGACGGGAGCTTGGTGGAAACATTTTACTAGATATATTCTCTATGCATCAGTAAAATAATTCTCAGCCTGTACATGTACTCATCTGCTCTCATTGACAAAGTGTTGGCAATGTTCTATGCTATTTTCATGTTTTAAAATACATTACTCTTCCCTAACAATGGCGGGGCATTAGCTTATATTCAAAAGGTGTAGTCCCAATTAACTAAGCATCCCTGTCGATCAGATCAACCCGCCCATGAAACCTATTCTCTCATGCGTATGAGGACTTTTAAAGCGAAGCTAACTACTAACAAAAAAGTTGATGCTGAGGGTTATAACGATTCTCGTTTTACAGTCATCATTTCGCAAATTCTACGGTCACTATAATGACCTTGTTTGGCGTTACAAATTATCATAAGTTCATATTTGACTTGATTTGTTTCATACCCTTTGTTAGACTGTGATTTCCCTACTAGATTTGACAACGGAAATCCCGTTTACTTTGTTTCGACTAAAGGCTCACGGCGGTGTGACCGGTCAGACAGAGGATGCTTACTCCTCCATGGCACCTGATCTGCTCGCTTTTTGTCGGAGGTCCGTGTTGCCCCTACACTCGACTTTGTTTTATATGATATTGGACATAATTACGTTTAACACATTGTTTACTTGCTAATTTATAGAAGACAAACGGAGTACTCTGTAGTCAAAATCAGTGTATAAAGAACTGCTTAAGAATTGCCATGAAACAATTCAGATAGCATTTGACCCAAAGGCAGGTTGTACTGGCAAATTGGATCGTTATAAAGACCATAACGTATGTGAAAATGCAGACTTTAAACGTGACTGTTGAAACCCCTGCAACAACAACTTGCTTTGTAAGTAGTCTGCCTTAATTCAAAATCTGAGCATACGTAGAACAGCTCTTGCGTATCGGTACATTTGATAGACATACGCACCATATGCAGGTAAATGAGGAACGTTGCCAACTTAGATATGGGAAGTTGACGATGGAAACACCGAAATAATTTCGTTTGTTATAAAGTTGAGTTGTTTGTTTACCGTTAATGTCTATGTTCAATAAGATATCCAAGTTCGAAGCAGAATATGAATGGTTCTGCTCAGTGGGATATACATTGTATGAAATCGAAAATTATTATTATTAGTACAATATAAATTCGTCAATATATCGAAATGTCGATTTAAAGGCCACCGCTAGAGATGTTTTCTTCTGATGTAGAAAATTTTGAATAAATTCTACTCGTAAGAATTTATAAAGTTTAGCTAATAAAGAAGTACAATTTGTGTCCATGGGAATTCCAACAAACTGTTGGAAGACCTAATCAACAAAAACTCCAGCATTGCTTTATATCAACTTCAGATACTTGTGCGTAAATTGAAAGTGGAGTTTTATGAAAGCATATTTTGATTGTTGATCACTAAAGTATGTATACTTCCTTTTCCATTCTTGTTCAAGAAACATCTGTCGGTGATGTTAAAAGTGTAGTTTTTAACTGATCATGAGCAATGGTCGTGTAAAGTGTTGAGAAGTGATACCTTTTGATGTTGTTGATTTTATAATACTTCTGGGATATCAAATTTAATAGAAGTTAATTCTTTAATTATTTTTTTTCAGAATTCATATCTGATTTACACACTTCTGGCACAATACGTCTGAAGTTGTTCATTTCACAGCTGTCAATATATTTGAAAGTAAAGACAGGGGCTTGGTAGATCATTTATTGGATCCAGCAATGTATCTTTGTGTTCTAAGGGTTTTTGTGAAGTTTTGGATCCAGTATAGGTATGATCATTCATATTCGTCGGTCCCATTGACTGGGATATTAAATGTTGTTTAAACTGAAGCATGATTTGTAAAGAATTTTATCTTTTAAGAAGAGCAGTAGGAGTGTAAATACGATTACCAAATGTGGAGTTATAACCAAGTTCGTTTAAAATGCAGTTATAATAATGAGCCCAACAAACAAAGACAATATTGTTACAAGCTTTGTCAGCTGAAACCAAAAAATTACTCATGTATCTATCTATTCTGGTCTACGAAAACACAGAAGGATAGATGGTACGTACTTTTGTTTGATATTCTTACATTTTTAATTCACTCTGACTAGGTATCAAGTAGTTTCTTTTTCTATTTGAACCATCGTCTGGCATAATCTTAGACATAATTCATAATGGATATGAAGTTATGTCGCCAAGTGAATGATATAAAATGGCGAAGTAACAAAGTATGAAACGTAATCATAGTCAAAAACACATACAAAATCGAGTGTGGGCACACGGACCTTCGACGAAAGCGAAGGCAGGATCAGGTGCCATGGAGGAGCAAGCACCCTCCGCTGACCGGTCACACCCGCCGTGAGCCTGTAGTCGAAACAAAGTAAACGGGTTACCCGTCTCAAATCTAGTATGAAAATGACAGTCTAACAAATGGTATGAAACAAAATCAAGTCAACATATGACTTAGTGATACTTTGTAATCGCAACAAGGTCATTATAGCGACCGTAGAATTTGCGAAATGATGACCTTAAACGAGATTCGTTATAACCCTGCAACATCAATTTTTGGTTAGTAGTTGGCCTCGCTTTAAAAAATCATCAATACGCATGGCATGCCTTGCGTATCGAATCAACTGAGAGACATACACACCAATAAGCAGGTGATAGTGGTACATTACTACACAAAAAAGGAAAGTTGACAATTGCAAAGTCAAAGTCATCACGTTTATCATATAATGTAGTTGTCAGTCTGCCATTAGAGTCAATATTAATAAAAATATCCAAATATGAAGCACATCTGTCAGATTCTGTGGTGTCCTTTATTTCAAGTTCGCCAGGATATTATCAAATGGACATAATTGTGAAAATTATGATTGTTGATTGATAAGACATGTCTATATACCTATAAGTAAGGTTGAAGGACACGGCAGTACAATTCTATTTCAAGGAATCTTTTCCATGATCAGATCATCCACAATGCAACACAATAAGAACACAATCACGTGGTATCTGCCCCTTGTACTTAAAGAATGATTTATCTTCCGTTTTGCAGAAAACTGGGAAAATATAGTGGAGAGGTACGGAATTTGTACTTTTTTGTAAAAACCAGGAACATAATGTGATATTTTTCTGCAAGTTGTTTAGTTACACCATGTAAAATTTTTCTGATTTGCTATAAGGGTATAAATCACAAATGGTTTTATGTTATGAGAAAAGTTCGGGTACGAAATCATTGGAGTTATGTTTTGTTTCTTTTACTCCCCTTCGACATATTTGGATGTCACCAGCTATAAGTTTAAGTACCATTTTTAGACCTATGATCACGTTTATGGCCATGGCAGTAAGGGGTTAAGGAGACTTCCGTTTTAGAAAGGCCGCGCGAATTATCACGTCTATATGTCGAGTATTAGATGATAGA
>CAJDSM010058767.1:10213-28189 GCA_903981925.1 Ostrea lurida | reverse complement strand
GATCACTGTTCGTTATCTTTGCCTTTAGTATTATAAAATGTTATTTCCCGTGGATATGTACGTGACACAGATAAATCAGCTCAGCTCATCCCCTGCAGATCCTCACATATATAACAATAGAATATTTAATCAATATGGCGGATTGGCGGACTTGAAGAATTCTGCTATATTTATGAAATCATGTCAGCTTTAAGGATGAACTTAATCTATTATATGAGTATAACCAGCGTTGTGTCTATTTATTCTTTACGCTTTATATAACCTGTTTTGTCTCAATTTACGCTTTATAATTGATGATAGTCTTCAAACAATCTATTGAATTCCCATGGACATGAATTGTGCTCCTTTGTTAGTTGACATGTTTTCACTTACGAGATTGATCACTGTTCGTTATCTTTGCCTTTACATACATACCATTTAATTTTATTTTAAGTGATTACCTAGCGCCGATTCTCATTGGGTAAAACACCTTAACAACAATTTAAGTCTAATGGACATCGTTTTGTTGTTGTAATATAATAATTAAATGATAAGAAATAAATCTTATATTTTTTTCGGGTGAGTGCAGGTTATTACCGATATACAATAAGGCGAAGTTAACATTGTGTCAAACGCAATCAGAATCCAAAAAACATATACAAAATCGAGTGCAGGGCAACACGGACCTCCGACAAAAGCGAAGGTAGGATCAGGTGCCATGGAGGAGTAAGCATCCTCTGCTGACCGGTCACCCCCGCCGTGAGCCCTTAGTCGAAATAAATTAAACGGGATTACCCGTAGTCAAATCTAGTAGGAAAATGACAGTCTAACAAAGGGTATGAAACAAATCAGTCAACATATGACTTAGTGATAATTTGTAATCGCAAACAAGGTCATTATAGCGACCGTAGAATTTGCGAAATGATGACTTTAAACGAGATTCGTTATAACCCTGCAGCATCAACTTTTTTGTTAGTTGTTGGCCTCGCTTTAAAAAGTCCGCATACGCATACGCATAGCATGCTCTTGCGTATCGAATCAACTTGGAGATATACACACCATAAGCAGGTGATAGTGGTATATTACTACATAGAAAAGGAAAGTTGACGATTGCAAAGTAAAAGTCATCACGCTTATCATATAATGTAGTTGGCATATTTTAGACGGTGAAACTTTTCATCAATGCGCTTTATCGTCTAAAATTCGGTGATACCTACATCACCCGAAAAAATGTATGATTCGTTTCTTATATAAACTAATAATAAAGAACATATAAAATGATATAGGTTTCCTTTTTGCGAATCGGATACAAAGTACATCGCTTTTCATGTTCAGTAAGAATAAAGTAATGTTTTCGCAGTATATATATTGTAATTTATTAATAACGTTTAGTAATGTTTTTTTGGTGAAGTGTATTGCATGATCAGAAATATATGTGGTTGCATAAAGAACAGAAGTGCACTGAAGTTTAAATAAAAAACTTTAATAGAATGAAGCGTAATTTTACACAGTTAAAAGAAGTAATTTCATGAAATGCTGTGTCCAGAAAAACAAGAATACTGCCCATCTGAATTAATGTAACTTTTGGAACCAGTACGTGCGTTTCTGCACCACACGTCTTGTCCGGCGTCTAGCTTGATTATGACTTGCACTGCACCTGTATTGTAGCTACGAGCATCGCTGTAAGAATACGCCACCTGCACTCCGTCCTTGACTATTTCAATGTGCGCTGTATGTGTTGCATCATTGAGAAATATCAGAGTAAACTGATACACTCCACTAACAGGTGCCCGAAATACTCCATGCCGAGGGTCATAAGCTCCGCCCTCATTGAAGATCACGTGGTTGAATTCCAGAGTTTGATGCGCTCCTAAAACCTTTGGTGATGATCCTAAGCACGCCGTAAAGGCTATGGGTGACTTGGTAGCTAATCCGTTGTTCACTGAATGAAAGAAGAATCCATCGAAAATCAGAAGATAAAATACAATGGCCTCAAAGTGACAAACTTTCTATTTTACGTCGTTAATGTACATCTATTCTAAAACACTTACATCTCAATAATTCGGAATTGAACGTAGAATTCATCGCCGATATGGACGTCTTCAGGTTATTGAGCTCCTGTTTCAGATTGTCGAGTTCAGAATGCTGGTCCACTTATGTCAAGTTAAGGGAATGCAAATAAATATAATTCACAAACGATGTATGAAAGTAAATGGATAAAACTTTATATTTAACATCTGTAGTTGTTGAACTATTTTAAAATACCTACATCTTGAAATGTCGGAATTGAACGTAGAATTCATCGCCGCTATGGACGTCTTCAGATTATTGAGTTCCTGTTTGAGATGGGCGAGCTCAGAATGCTGGTCCACTGATGTCAAGTTAAGGGAGTGCACGGTCTGAATGAACAACAAAGCGACAATACCACAGCCAAAATCCATTCTTGATTATTGCTACTGCAAAACGCCTTAACGGTATGAAATCCAGAGAAAAAGACGATATGTTATCGGGTTCTCCCTTTACTTTTGTAGACTTAAACTTATTGACTGTCTGTAAAGGGTATCAACGGTAGTATGCAAGAATTCACGTGTAAATATTATTTTTAGGACATCGCCTCTGAGCTTACTTGCGTTAGTTTCCTTGCGTTGGCACCTGATCCTGCCTTAGCTTTTGTCGGTGGTCCGTTTTGCTCTACACTCGACTTTGTATGTACCGGTATGTTCCTTTGGGATTATAATTACGTTTAAAACTTGACCAATTTATACTGACTTTTTCTTTGGCGTGGTGGTACAGTATCTAGTAAGGTATTTGAACTCAAAAAATATTTTGACAATGTGTCGCAGATTGACTATACTCGTTTGAACTTTCTTGACATATTTTTAAAAGGGTTATGGACCCTCAACAGTTATGGCTACCCCTGCAGCAACTGATTTGAAAATTTATATATGAACTTAAATTAATGGATTACAGATTAAGGTCCCTCTTTACATTACACATAAAAGAGCTAGTAATTTTAAGCAATTTGAGTTATCTGCCCTTCGATATAAAAAAGTCCCAAAAAACACTTACAAAATCGAGTTTTGGGCAACACGGACCTTCAACAAAAGCGAAGGCAGGATCAGGTGCCATGGAGGAGTAAGCATCCTCTGCAGACCGGTCACACCCGCCGTGAGCCTGTAGTCGAAACAAAGTAATCGGGGTTACCCGTCGTCAAATCTAGTACGAAAATGACAGTCTAATAAAGGGTATGAAACAAATCAGTCAACATATGACTTAGTGATACTTTGTATTTCGCAAACAAGGTCATTATAGCGACCGTAGAATTTGCGAAATGATGACTTTAAACGACATTGTTTATAACCCTGCAGGATTAACTTTGTTGTTATTAGTTGGTCTCTCTTTAAATAGTCCTCATGCGCAGATCATTCTCTTGCGTATCGAATCAACTGCGAGATATACACACCATAAGCAGGTGATAGTGGTATATTACTACATAGAAAGGGAAAGTTGACGATTGCAAAATTAAAATCATCACGTTTATCATATAATGTTGTTGTCAGTCTGCCATTAGAATCAATATGAAGTAAAATATCCAAATGGGAAACAGATGTGTTAGATTCTGTGGTGTTCTTTAGTTCGCCGGGATATTTCAAATGTACATAATTGTGAAAATTATGATTGGTAATTGATAGGACATCATCTATATACATATATGTAAAGTTGAAAGACAAGGCAAGGGTTTTGTTTTTATCCCGTAACAGTTTTGACCAAATTCTGCTTCATAGGACTAGATGATTGATTGATTGATTGATTATTTATTGTTTTACGTCCCACCGAGAATGTTTCATTCATATGGAGACGTCACCAATGCCGGTGAAGGGCTGCAAAATTTAGGCCTATGCTCGGCACTCAGGGCCTTTGAGCAGGGAGGGCTGTTTATCGTGTCACACTTGCTGTGACACGGGGCCTCGGTTTTTCCGGTCTCATCCGAATGACCACCCCATTCAGTCACCTCTTACGACACGCAAGGGGATGCTGAGGACATATTCTAACCCGGATCCTCACGGGTCATAGGACTACATAGGACTATAAATAAGTCTGCCGATAAGCGGGCGCAATTAGTGTCCACGGGAATACCAACTTAGAGAGAGAGAGAGAGAGAGAGAGAGAGAGAGAGAGAGGGAGAGAGGGAGAGAGAGAGAGAGGGAGAGAGAGAGAGAGGGAGAGAGAGAGGGAGAGAGAGAGAGAGAGAGGGAGGGTGTGTGTGGGTGTGTGTGTGTGTGTATAAGATGTGGTTAGAAGTATATAAGAATAGGTAAATTATCCCCTAAATTAACTTTAAAAGCCCTAAAACCGATTCACCGTGCATACCTTAAGCTTGTTGGTCCCCTCAATCTGCTCCTCGTGTGCTTGGAAATGATAACATATAAAGGAACCTAACGCACAAGTCGGATCAAGGGTGTTTGGTATTTAAGTACATAAATGAAAAAGTGATATATGAAATTTCACAGTGTACCATAATATTTCTAACGGTTATCAACTCAGAAGTGTCATTAAATTAATAGTATCTATATATTATCTTTAATAGAAATAAAGGAGCAGTATTAATTTGTAATTAACCATATCTAAAACACAAATACCATTCAAACTTTATCCGTCTTTATTAACTCTGTTCAATTTCCTATAACCGTACTAAAAATTGTACTTTGAAATATCCAGCCTTGAAATTGTTGTTTACATTTCTGGACATTACTCTACAAAATATCTTGCATGAAAACCGCGTGCTCGGAGCGGCCCCGTCAAAGCTAAGACGTTGAAATAAGTAGTTATTACACCATGCAGTACATTAAGGGGAGGTGTTTGTAATTTAGAGCACTTTCAATTTGGGAGGTGGGGAGACATTTGCTTTACCCCCCCCCCCTTCATCAAATGTTTGCTAAATAATTCATATTTGCGTTATTTTACATAGGGGATCTCGGCATATTCCTTAGCCAAACATCATAAATTGTTTAAAACCCAACCATCGAAAAATTGTATGAAAATAACTATATTGAAAGAATATATGTAGATTTCACCGTGATGAGGTCGGCTATCTGCAGTTTTACCTGTATATCATCTGCCCTATTGATCACGTGCGGACCACTGCACTGATGAATGGAAGAAAGCGTGTTTGCTCGTATAACAATAGAGTTATCTTTCATTGTTGTTATACATGTGCAAACATTGTCCATAGTGTTTATGTTACGGGTGGCCCAGATTGATCTCGTTAAACATGTGATACGGGATTGATTTCAAACTACATGTAAGTATCGATAGATATTTTTTTTATATAAAATTCCCGTTTATGTGTTTGTTTGTTTTCTTATTGTTGTTCTTATTATTAAAATCAGAGTCCATTCTGGTATCTTTTTTTTCTGCTGTCATTTCGAACGCGAGGTGTTTGTAGACATTTCTGCTGGTACAATTGACAGTTACATGTTTACAAATATGTGTACATCAATCACAATCTTGAAATTACAATATATCAAATTTGTTTAATTTATCTTGAAAAAATTACGGTCACTCTGCACATTTTACTATTAATATTAACAAGGGAATGATTATGTCGAGAGAAAATACAAACTGACCAACAAAAAAAAATACCCTGTTGTTTTAATGGACTTTATCAAAAGACGCTTAGATATCTTTTATCCCATTCCAATATGTGGTTTTATATCTAAGAAGGTATAGAACTATCAACCATATCTTTCTCGTGTACACGCTGATATACAGAGAGGTTAGCAAGAATAGTTAAGAATCACGCATGTTTGTCATACATCTTGGAGTAAAGTCTAGCATAGTTAACAAACGCCTAAAACGGTCTACGTACAGTAAGTTTTGCAAAATTATTGAGCGACTGCATTCAAATATACTAGTAGACAATTACTAACGCGGATCAAGGATAAGAGGGTGGAGGCGGCAATTTTATGAGGCTGGGGAAGCTCCTAGATTTTACATATTTAATAGGGCTTGAAGTACATATATATGTCTACCATGTCGTTATTTTCTTTTATTTTCCGTCATTTTTGATGAGGTGAAAGTAATTAAATGACACAAATTTAAATGGGGCGAGGCGGGGTCATCCCCTCTAAATCTACCACTGATGGATTGGCAAAAGGGGATATAATCTATGGCGTGAAAAGGGTGACAATCTAAGTCCTTTATTGCTTTGATAGAAATATTTCTCGAAGTCCATACATACAAATAGGTGAAGGTAACATGGTGTTAAACGTAATCATAATCCAAAAAACATATACAAAATCGAATGTTGGGCAACACGGACCTCCGACAAAGCGAAGGTAGGATCAGGTGCCATGGAGGAGTAAGCATCCTCTGCTGATCGGTCACACCCGCCGTGAACTCGAAATAAAGTAAACAGTAAATACAATAATATTTTTTTTCTAAAAATCATATTTCCATACAAAAAGGCGAAGTTAGCATTGTGTCAACATCTGAAGAATTCTTGTACAAATTCGATGTCGGTTTATGTTAATCTTATACTGTACCAACTTTGATGCACCATCTCTGGATGCGCATTTCGACAAATTATGTATCTTCAGTGGTGCTCATATCGAACGTTTGGAAATCCGAAACATGTGATCAAAAAATTGAAAATCTGAAAAATGATACGCTGTCTGAGGGAGATAATCCTTACTATCACCTGCTTATGGTGTGTATATCTCCCAGTTGATCCGATACGCAAGAGCATGCTATGCGTATGAGGACTTTTTAAAGCGAGGCCAACTACTAACAAAAAAGTTGATGCTGTAGGGTTATAACGAATCTCGTTTAAAGTCATCATTTCGCAAATTCTACGGTCGCTATAATGACCTTGTTTGCGATTACAAAGTATCACTAAGTCATATGTTGACTGATTTGTTTCATACCCTTTGTTAGACTGTCATTTTCCTAATAGATTTGACTACGGGTAATCCCGTTTACTTTATTTCGACTAAGGGCTCACGGCGGGTGTGACCGGTCAGCAGAGGATGCTTACTCCTCCATAGCACCTGATCCTACCTTCGCGTTTGTCGGAGGTCCGTGTTGCCCTACACTCGATTTTGTATGTGTTTTTTGGATTGTGATTACGTTTGACACAATATTAACTTCGCCTTTTTGTTTTTAAATATATTTGCAATTAAATTATATATCCGTATTTTCAACCTAGTAACATGCACATAGAGATCTTTGGGGACTAACAGTTCACCAGCAGCCTCAACCCAGGGGTCATTTATATTGTGATGATATATGTCATACAGTATTTCGTATATAGGCGCGGTTTGCTTAGAGGTTAGATAATGCAAGGACCTCTAAATATTTAAAGTTTGAGTCAATGGTACGTACATGTATGTTCCGTTTCACGTTTTTATGATAATAAAATATTGGGTTGTTTTGTCTCATGATTTAAACTCAAGTCAATTTTTGATAGTAAAATTAATGGCATATTCTGTACATAGTTTTAGGTTCATTGAAATACACAATATATTGTGGAATGACGCATTGATCGGAAAAAAATATATGGCGGACAACGTTTCCAATATGCTGTCTTCCCAGAATTCCCTCACGGAAACAGAGAGGATCCTGGTTATATCTCTTCTTTCTGCGCTTTGTATTGTCATAATATGTCTCATCACATTGATTGCACTTACCTGTCGGAAGAACATGAAGTCCAAGTAAGTATCTCCAACAAATAACTTACAATCAATTCTTGGTCTTTGGATACAACATATCTTGTGACTTTCCAGTATGACCTACCATTGAGTAAAATGCTGTCTGATGTGCTTCATAACGACTGTTAAACCGTTTTTCATACACTGATTTGATTGCTCGGTTTACGTGATCAAGACTATAAGCTCACGGCGGGTGTGACCCGTCAACAGGGGATGCTTACTCCTCCTAGGCACCTGACCCACATTTCTAGTGTGTCCAGAGATCCGTGTTTGCCCAACTATTGTTTTTGTATTCATATGTAACATATATTATGAAACACCCTGTATACTTATTCCTGTGCCTATCTAGATGTATATCTAGAGTTTATTCATTCAACTTGGTGTATAGGGATATATATTCCTGAGTTTTATTTTTCAGGAGTGGTTCATACAACAGGTCTATATTGAGGTAATTATCTGTTATATTTAATGTTTACATTCACTAACAATAATTATTAGTATGATGGACTTTTTGATATTGATTATATAAATTTGCGAGGTGAGCAATGTGTTTAAGAACGTAATCATGGTCCTAAAAACATATCTACAAAGTCACCCGTGTGGATCCGGGTTAGAATAGGTCCTCAACATCCCTTTGCGTGTCGTAAGAGGCGACTGAATGGGACGATAAAGACCCCTCCCTGCTCAAAGGCCCTAAGTGCCGAGCATAGGCCTAAATTTTGCAGCCCTTCACCGGCATTGGTGACGTCTCCATATGAGTGAAATATTCTCGGTGGGACGTAAATCAATAAACAAAATCAATCAATCAATATATACAAAGTCGAATGTAGGGCAACACAGACCTCTGACAAAAGCGATTTTCAAAAGAAATCCTAGAATGCACGTTCAAACAATCTAGCAAAACAGTAGGTTGCCATCCTTTTAGTTGCAAACTACAAAACCAACTTAAGGTCATACGCAATGTTCGTTATCTGGTAGATCTGTTCTTAATATAAAATCATAGTACCCTTAGATATTCTTTGAGAAAAAATCAGTTGATGAAAAAATGTAATTTGCACATACTTGAATTCTGAGTTACCTCTCTTTGGAGAAAGCAAATGCAATGCACCTGCACATATACATACTACAAAAACACTGTCAGTTGTTGTATGATTATATTTTCATCATCCTCAAATAATTGTGAAGGGATTGAATGATGTTTGCGTTTTCTGTAAATCTTATTACTATCATTGGAACACTTAAATTTTTGAGATACTGAGTAGAAAAAGTTTGTGAAATGGACATTGTGTATGCTCTTAAGAATATAAGTATTTTTTTATATCAACTCCTTGTTGAATAAATAATATGAACTATTGTCTTTTTTCATATGTCTTAGATAGTAACATTTTCAATGTGTTGTATTACTATTTTGCGATACATTTTTAATGAACTTCATTCAATGTTCGCAATAAAAAAGCTGTGTATTTTCCTAGATCAGTACGAATTTTAAAGTACTACGAAAAACTACACATGCAGCAATCCTTGTGTATTGTGAAGGCCACGATTGATAATGTTCATGCGCTTAGCCATTCGAGTTACCTGTGAACAGAAACACTAGGACAATACTAAGGGCAGTATCTTATCAAGAGACGCAGTCAATACAATATTTATCTTTATCGGGCGATGACAGTAACCAAACGTTATGATGATAGATAACAGTAATGTAGACCCGGCCTGGGATAACGTGGAACGTGTATCACCTATTTAAACAAGGCTACCATTTCTATTTGTAACCACACGTTATCACTCTATATCAACTTGAAGGAAGCATTAATTGTTTTAACATGGAAATTAGAGGTGGGTCAAAATAGTTCATAAAGTCTTTGATCCCAGGAATCTTTTCGTGATAGTCTTAAGTACACATGTACTTGGTTTGCACTCTGTGCTCCTGTAAGCGATGTGACGCGGCTATCAATTGGTAGATAACCGTCTATGTATCAAATAATCTCAGTCATTCTCACTTTAATTGATCACGAGAATCAGGATACTGTTGCGGGATAAAAAAAATATTTAAAAAACTTGCCGAGTCCTTCAGGCTTACATATCGGTATATAGATGATGTCTTAACAATCATAATTTTCTTAATTATGTCTATGTGATATATCCCGACGAACTTGAAAAAAAGGACACCACAGAATCTGACATATATGCTTCATCTGCTAAGGACTCCATTGGAAATAAGCTGATTTCAGGTTTAGATTAAACATTAAATTTTCTGGGACAAGTGAACACCAAGTAATGAATATAAAATGGCGAAGTAACAAAGTATCAAACGTAATGAATGGAATACAAGTACATGGATATTGAAAGTTGACGATGGTACTCTCACTTCTATTCCAATAAACGTTGCTGTTATTTCTTCATCATCATCATCATCATCATCATCCATAATCTAATCATCAATCATCATCATCACATAATCTTATTCATCATCATCACAATCATCATCATCATCATCATCATAGCATCATCATCTCATCATCATCATCACACATCATCATCATCATCATCATCTCATCATCGTCATCATCATGCTCATCATCTATCCTCCTCTCCTCCTCCTCCTCCTCCTCCTCCTCATCATCATCATCATCATCAATCATCATACACACTGAATTGACTACGGACTGTTCCGTTTACCTGATCAAGACTATGGGCTCACGGCGGGTGTGACCGGTCAACAGGGGATGCTTATCCTCCTAGGACCTGATCCCACCTCTGGTGTGTCCGGGGTCCGTGATTGCCCAACTCTTGTTTTTGTATTCTATTTAGGACTTGCGAGATTGATCGCTGTTCGTTATCTTTGCCTTTACATCCTTCATCATCATCATCATCATCATAATCATCATCATCATCACCACCTCCACTATCATCATCATCATCATCATCATATCATCATCATCTATCATCATCATAATTTTTTTTAATTTTTGAATAACAATTTCCTCTTGTAATCACTCAGTAATTTCCAATTCTTTACTTTGTTGTAGGAGCAGCATCGGCAGACCTGTCTTAAGAGAAAAGCGTCTAGACTTTCCGTCTCTCGGTTAAACTCGCGATACAGTGAAAGCAACTTTGCAGTGAAGCGAGATTCCTTATCAACAGAAGCTTCCATCGAATCCGTTATATTTTGAGAACCGCGTTTTCACACGAACTATTCTGAAACTTCTGAACCAGCGGACTACTCAAGTGTTAGTGAAAACGGAAGTGACGCAGTATTTTCTCTCCAAAATGAAAACCAAAATCAAGCGCAAGACTGCAATGGAAATAAGACGCAATATATATTGAAAACGATCTCTTTTTTTCTATGTCATTTAAGCTTGTTTGCCTTATTTTATCTAATGTCTTTGTTTTCTTTTTTGATTTTTTAAATCATGTCAAATATATAATGCTTAGTTCGTTATGATTTTTGGACAGTTTTGAATTGTTTTTGTGCAATACATCATTTATCCAAATATAAGTTGACTGATTAGTTTGTCCAGAGCTCCAGATAAGGTGCGTATTTGCGAAAATACGCATAACTTTTTAATAAAATGCATTGAATTTCGAAATTTGGCGTATACTTAATAATAATACATATGTATTAAGTACTTCAAATACGCAATGGACAATGAAGAATAGCGGAATAAAAGGAATAAAATAAGCATGATATAAATCATATACGGTACGCACAGATGCGCATTTCGACAAATTATGTCTCTTCAGTGATGCTCAAACCAAAATGTTGGAAATCCGAAACATAAAAGTAATACTTTATAAAAGTGATAATGTAGTGGCAAAAGATTGAGGCCAACATTCAAAGGATCAGAGCTATGCCTGAGGAGATAATCCTTAATTTTGATATAAATTTCTAATTTTACCACTGCAATTAAAATACATATCCGTATTTATCTAATCATGCAAATCGGGGTCAGGTAAGTGATTTCGTTAAGCTGCACTTTGAAGATTCTAAGATTGAACGTAGGGACTGATGATTGCGACTTAAATAAAAAAGAATTAAAAACATTAGATTCTATATAATTATGACCTATCTTAATATTGAAATTCCTCCACAATGGAATCACAACATATCAAAAAGCAAAATACCCTTTAAGTTTTTTCTCAGAAGAAAAAATCAGCATTGATTTGAAAATCAGGAAGTAAATACACTTCATGTCAAAACATTATCTGGAGATCTGAGTTACATAAGGACTTTTAAGGTTGTGTATGATAAGATACATGCATACTTTCATTCATGTATAAAATGACTAATTTGTATGTAGACCATTGCTTAAGGGGGCTCGCTCCTGAGGTTTAGAGTAATGTCAATTTTTTAGAAGTGTATTTTTGATTTCTACATTGAAGGAGAATTGGAAAATTAAAAAGAAAATTTGAGGTTGGAATGCTTGTTTATTGAGCTACAGTGCTTTTAACATACCTTTTTTGCACTTAAAAATTTAATGAAGAGTTTTCATTCTTTAAACTTGATTCGTCCGTTCCTGTAAAACAATATATAACAATACAAATAATCATTACATAGAATAGACGCATAATATGTTTTTTACAGTAGAGATATAAAAAAAAGTTTAATACATATAATGGAAATAAATAATGACCTTTGTGCTACTTGGGGTGGAGTGTTCGGAAAAACTCATGTTATCGAATTTCAAAGTTTAAAAAGACATATTGGGAATAATGTCATTTTTAAAAATTTCACGAAATTTTTCACAAGTCTTGTCTAAAATATAAATGGACAGTAAAAAAAATTGCGGGGGAAGGGTTCGATTTTTTAATTATTGACCAAAATATGAATTTTACACAGATTTTCATGTAAATTTATTCGACTTTTTTAAGAATCGGTGTTCTTGTTTTGGGGAAAATTACATAACCAATTAAATTACATTGTTATACCTAGTTCAAGTCTCAGGTACTGTGTATTCAGATAAATTTTAAAACTAAATATACCTTTAAGGGCTAAAAAATAGATATTGATGAAATAGAAACAGTTTAAAAATCATGCGAGATTTTGAACTTTTCGATTATCGAATCCTCCGCCAACAAAATATTAGTCCCTAACAAACCCTTTTCAAAATTTGAATGACACAAAATTGATCAACTGAATTTTAAAGGGGGTTTCCCAGTAAGATGGGTATATTTTTCACCAATGGGAAGTAGTAAGTCGAAGCTCTTGGCGAAAGGAAGCGAATCACTACTATTATAAAGAGTTAGGATTTGAGACGGCGTTCCGAACAGGGCTCAAACTCATGACCTCCAGTCACGAGGCGCGAGCTCTCCAATTTGGTGTGAACATGGTAAATGGAATAAGCACGGGAAGCGAACAGTGGGTCAATCTCATAAATAAGAGAAATTCGAAATTTAGGAAAGGGCAAACACGGAACCCTGGATATACAGAGGTGAAATCCAGCCGTGGGATTTCTTTTTTAAAATATCTCAAAATTTCACTTGTATAAATTTTGAACTCGAGTATTTGAGAAATGCTTAGTAATGGGTAAACAATCCCTGTATGCCATATCTCAATCACGTAGAGAGCGATATTTGATGATGTGTACCGTATTACTCCGCATCTAATCGATTCGCAGACCCGCTCGCAAGTCGGTAACCCCTTTTTTCAGAGTAATTTCGAAGAATTAACAATAACCCTCTTTAACTGAATTTTTTTCTAAATTATGTGAGTATGTGAGCATATCTACTTTAGATGTAAAATATCCAAAATTCAATGCGCGAAGATCATTGTATAATTAAGTAAGTTCTAGTTATCATATTGGGTTCTAATTACTCCTGTTTCGCCTATTTTCCTCAGCGGTATCTTAAAGTATGCCTTTGTTGACTTTGCTACTACTTATACGTCATTAACACTTCATAATTCGCTTATAATGTCGCATGTTGTGGACAAGAATCATGAACATAAGTATGCGCACTGTAAGTCATTGGGACATATCTATTGCAGGATCGACTTTTTTATTCCCCTCCCTCGAAAAAAACCCTGACTTTGAGTAAGAAAATGGAAAGAAAACATCCCTCCACAAGTGACTTTCAGACACGAAACAGAGATTCATCTATGAGTTCACCAACTTATATGAAAAAATGTACTTTTCTTTTCTTCGAATCGTGATACAAAGTGCATCGATTTAATTTCTCAGTCTGAATGAGTTAATGTTCGGATTGTATTATCTAAAAGTAAAAAAAAACGGACATCAAAATTTCACAGTGCAATGCATTGTACTTTTTGTTTACGTTTTAGTAACGTATTCCGGCGTAGTACACTGCATGATAAGAAATATGAGACTCCTCGATTGCCCTGAAATTCCGTTTCGTTGTTGTCTAGGTTCCATTTGTCCTAACACTCGACTTTGTTACATATGTTTTGACCACCTATGATACGTTTAACACATTTGTTTATTCGCCAATCATATATAAAAAGAACAGAAGTACACGCAAGTTAATGAATAACAAACTTCCTAAATGCGATGAAAAGTAAGTTACCTCGGACGATATGTAGTACAATATAAAAAGGAGCAAATTTTATGCGATAATATTGTCCAGAACAAAACAGCGTGCTTTCCATTCCCGTGCAGGTACTGTTGCTATGTGGTGGGCGCTGCCCAGACATGTTGGCCGCGTCAACTTTGAATGTGACCTGCAAGATGCTGTATTGATAATCATGGCGTTTCCCCAAGAGGAAAGCCACTGCTCTTCCGTCTTGACCATTCAATGTAGCTTCGTGTGTTCCGTCGCTGAGATTACGGCTCATGATGAAATTGATACACACCCGCTGACATGGCGCCTGAACACCCTGTCGTGGTTCATAAGCCCCGCCTCGTTGAGTGAACACTTTGATTGAATTCGATTGGTTGCTGGTGTTACACAGGAGGGATATGATCCCATTGCATGCGGTAAAGGCTGAAGTGGTTTGGCGCTTGTTTACTGTAGGGTAAAAATAACAGACAATAATACATAAAAGATAAGTGAAGTCATGCACATTCAGTGCAGGGTCAATTCGTGAGTCCCTAAAACATATCCACTTGTATAAATCCATGAAAGAAGGATCCAATGAAATATAAATTTTCACATTATGCATTCATAATTTAGATATAGGTTATTATTTCGCTTCTATATTGTCCCGGAGAACAATTGAATTAAGTTTGTATTTTTCGGTCCGGTCATGATTGTGGCACGAGCCCAAACCTCTAACCACCACGAAGCGCATACGTTGATCAGACTATCAGAAATCATATATACGTTTTATTCTAATTTGAAATTCTTCTTTGTGATAATGACATCTACATATGAGAGTTTCTGTTGACTAATAACATACTGCTGTTCTTGTGATTACCTAGAGATTTTCAGCGATTTAAACTGGATTATGATTTTATTTCACGAGTGAGACAGGACTGTTTGATTTCACGAGCGAGGCATGAGTAAAATAATTACAAACCCTGTCTCATTTAAGTGAAATAAAATTGATATCCAAACTACAAACGATTGAGGTTTCTATTACGTAAATTTATTTTTATTTTAGAACATGATGCTTCAAAATCTCAAGGGACCTAAAGTAACAATCGTAACTACTCGGCTATTCCGTAACCGCACATGGCGAGAATGACCGATTAGGAGCGCGTAAAGTTATGCAAAAATAACGTCACAATCAGAAACATTAGCGTCACATTATTTGTATTTTCACACAGTAAAAAAAAACCAATTTGTTATTTTGTACTTGTTAAAAAATAACGCTTCTTGGCCATGTGCTAACTAGTGAAAGTGGTTTATTTAATCAATGATTGAAATACAGTATTATTACGGTTGAATTGTAATATCTGTTATTCTTTACGATGGATAAAAACTGTAGGATCTTGTGAAATGTCAACTAATTAATACACCTACATGTTAACAAACGAGACTCCATCGCCGCCATGATTCCTTCATATTATGAGTTCTGTTTCAGACTTGGCGAGTTCAGAGTGATTATCCACTGAATGTACGGCTTTAATGAACAATAAAGTTAAAATAACACTGCCAAAACTTATCATTAATTGTTAGTTGCTACTAAACGATCTTGACGGTAGTGCAATCCAGAGGGGAAAAGCATGTTAATCGGGTTTTCAATTACCTATATAAATTAAAATTTTGGCGATTACCTCTAAGGTTAGCAACGGTAGTATTGCAAGGCTAGATATTGTACTTAGAGTAGACAAAACAGCGACTTATAGTGTTTGTAGAGTGACATTATTTTGCCAGAGTTTGTGTATAATTTCAGAAAGAATAGCGTAAATTACATTTGTACTACGAGAAGGTCAGTTCAAAACATACGAGGGTTGTCCCAAAATTCCATGACTAAGCTTATTCCTCCATGACACCTGATCCGCTTTTCGTCTTGTTGAAGCGTCCGTGTTGCCCTACACTCGTGTATGTCTTTTTGGACTATGATTCGTTTGATTCTTTTTTTACTTCGCCATTTATACTGAAAACTTTTGAACTGATCGATGTAAATCCACAATATTGCTGTATAGTTTACCAATTATTTAATTTTTGAGAGCAGCCAAACTTTCAAATTTGTAAATGTTTATTTTTATTTAATGTTGACTCTGACTGGCAGACTGACAACCACATTTATTGATAAAACGTGATGACTTTGAACTTTTCAATCATCAACTTTCTTTTCTATGTAGTAATGTACACTTTCGCCTGCTTATGGGTTTGTTATGTCTCTCAGTTGATTCATTCGCAAGTGAATGCCATGCGCGATGTGATATTGTTTGTAAAGCGAGGCCAGCTTACTAACAAAAAGTTTTGATGTTGCAGGGTTATAACGAATTTTTAAAAGTCACAATTTCGTAAATTCTACGGTCGCTATAATACCTTGTTTGCGATTACAAATTATCACTTTAGTCATATGTTGACTGATTTGTTTCATACCCCTTTGTTAGACTCTCGTTTTTGTGCTATGATTTGACGACGGTGACCCCGTTTACTTTGTTTCGACTACCGGAGCTCACGGCGGTGTGAAATGTCAGCAGATGATGTTACTTCCTCATGGCACTGAATCCTGCCTTACGCTTTTTCGAAGGTCCATGTTGTCCTACACCGATTTTGTAGTGTTTGTGGAACTATACGTTTAATATTTGTTACGTTTTTGCCCATTTTATATCAGAGAGCATCTTGAACTGCAATGGTTGCGTATCTGATATCATTTATTCCAAACAAATCTCGTCAAGCGAAAACGATGTAAATTTTAATCATGCAAACTATTTGGGAGGATCTATAGTTTACTTTATTCGAATTTGATACAATATACGGATTTAATTGTTCAGTAACAAAAAGAAAATCTATGAATAATATGTCCAGAAAACAAGAATACTTCATTTGGATTCAAAGAACTTTTGGACTTGTCTCTGCGTTTCTACACCGCAGACATTTTGTCCTGAATTTAATTTGATGATGACTTGCATGGCACTGTGTCGAAGTTTGTTACGGCATCGAAAATAGTCACCTGCAGTTGCCGTCCTTGGACTATTTCAATGAAAACGCACCACCCTGCGATCATTAAGAAATGTAGCAATAAACTGAATTACACTCCGCTCACAGTGCCCGAAATACTCCATGTTCGAGGGTCATAAAGTTCCGCCCTCATTGAGGATACATGGTAAATTCAAGAGGTTGATGTGGTCTAAACCTTTGGTGATGATCTATGCCACGGCTGTAAAGGCTTATAAGTGGCTTTGTATTTTAATAGCGTTGTTCACCTGAAAAAGAACAAATACAACAATGTAATTAAGAATGTCAAAAAGGACAATTACTGTGTATCATTAAATTTCAAGAGGGGGAGGGTGGTATATAATTTCATGTTCAATGACCGACGAAAGTAAGGTTATTTTTGTCACTTTGTTTTAAAGCAAATGATCATACAGTCATTTTCTGTAACCCCCTCCTCAGAAAAAAAAAACCCAAAACAAAAACAAACGCCACAAAGTTTATGTATGTATTCAGTTTTGGAATCTGCAACGATTTTTCATCTTTAAAGTATGCACCAATCCACATTTTGCGAAAGTTAAGTCCTTGGCCGCCATCCCTTCGCGAGTAAAAATTCGACATTTCCTACGTTGGCCTTTTGTAACTTTGTACTTCTTAATCGGTATCTTGAGATTCTATTCAACTTACATATAGGTAATATAAGATGATTGTGCTATCAGTTACAATCATACTTTTCACAATTATGTCCATTTGATATATCCCGAAGAATCGCTAAGAGTAA
>CAJDSM010058767.1:0-10129 GCA_903981925.1 Ostrea lurida | reverse complement strand
TGATGATGATGATGATTATGATGATGATGATGATGATGAAGGGGATGTAAAGGCAAAGATAACGAACAGCGATCAATCTCGCAAGTCCTAAATAGAATACAAAAACAAGAGTTGGGCAATCACGGACCCCGGACACACCAGAGGTGGGATCAGGTGCCTAGGAGGAGTAAGCATCCCCTGTTGCCGGTCACACCCGCCGTGAGCCCATAGTCTTGATCAGGTAAACGGAACAGTCCGTAGTCAATTCAGTGTGATGATGATGATGATGATGATGATGATGATGATGAGGAGGAGGAGGAGGAGGAGGAGGAGGAGGATAGATGATGAGCATGATGATGACAGATGATGTTGATGATGATGGGTGATGATGATGATAGATGATGTTGCTGATGATGATGATGATGATGATGATGATGATAGATTATGGTGATGATGATGATGATGATAGATTATGGTGATGATGGTGATGATGATGATGATGATGATGATGATGATGATGATGATGATGATGATGATGAAGAAATAACAGCAACGTTTATTGGATAGAAGTGAGAGTAATCGTCAACTTTCAATATCCATGTACTTGTATTCCATTCATTACGTTTGATACTTTGTTACTTCGCCATTTTATATTCATTACTTGGTGTTCACTTGTCCAGAAAATTTAATGTTTAATCTAAACCTGAAATCAGCTTATTTCCAATGGAGTCCTTAGCAGATGAAGATATATGTCAGATTCTGTGGTGTCCTTTTTTTCAAGTTCGTGGGATATATCACAATAGACATAATTAAGAAAATTATGATTGTTAAGACATCATCTATATACCGATATGTAAGCCTGAAGGACTCGGCAAGTTTTTTAAATATTTTTTTTATCCCGCACAGTATCCTGATTCTCGTGATCAATTAAAGTGAGAATGACTGAGATTATTTGATACATAGACGGTTATCTACCAATGATAGCCGCGCGTCACATCGCTTACAGGAGCACAGAGTGCAAACCAAGTACATGTGTATAAGACTATCACGAAAGATTCTCGGATCAAAGACTTTATGAACTATTTTGACCACCTCTAATTTCCATGTTAAAACATTAATGCTTCCTTCAAGTTGATATAGAGTGATAACGTGTGGTTACAAATAGAAATGGTAGCCTTGTTAAAAATAGGTGATACACGTTCCACGTTATCCAGGCCGGTCTACATTACTGTTATCTATCATCATAACGTTTGGTTACTGTCATCGCCCGATAAAGATAAATATTGTATTGACTGCGTCTCTTGATAAGATACTGCCCTTAGTATTGTCCTAGTGTTTCTGTTCACAGGTAACTCGAATGGCTAAGCGCATGAACATTATCAATCGTGGCCTTCACAATACACAAGGATTGCTGCATGTGTAGTTTTTCGTAGTACTTTAAAATTCGTACTGATCTAGGAAAATACACAGCTTTTTTTATTGCGAACATTGAATGAAGTTCATTAAAAATGTATCGCAAAATAGTAATACAACACATTGAAAATGTTACTATCTAAGACATATGAAAAAAGACAATAGTTCATTTATTTATTCAACAAGGATTGATATAAAAAAATACTTATATTCTTAAGAGCATACACAATGTCCATTTCACAAACTTTTTCTACTCAGTATTTCAAAAATTTAAGTGTTCCAATGATAGTAATAAGATTACAGAAAACGCAAACATCATTCAATCCCTTCACAATTATTTGAGGATGATGAAAATATAATATACAACAACTGACAGTGTTTTTGTAGTATGTATATGTGCAGGTGCATTGCATTTGCTTTCTCCAAAGAGAGGTAACTCAGAATTCAAGTATGTGCAAATTACATTTTTCATCAACTGATTTTTTCTCAAAGAATATTCAAGGGTACTATGATTTTATATTAAGAACAGATCTACAAAATATATACAGATAACGAACATTGCGTATGACCTTAAGTTGGTTTTGTAGTTTGCAACTAAAAGGATGGCAACCTACTGTTTTGCTAGATTGTTTGAACGTGCATTCTAGGATTTCTTTTGAAATCGCTTTTGTCAGAGGTCTGTGTTGCCCTACATTCGACTTTGTATATATTGATTGATTGATTTGTTTATTGATTTACGTCCCACCGAGAATATTTCACTCATATGGAGACGTCACCAATGCCGGTGAAGGGCTGCAAAATTTAGGCCTATGCTCGCACTTAGGGCCTTTGAGCAGGGAGGGTCTTTATCGTCCCATTCAGTCGCCTCTTACGACACGCAAAGGGATGTTGAGGACTATTCTAACCCGGATCCACACGGGTGACTTTGTAGATATGTTTTTAGGACCATGATTACGTTCTTAAACACATTGCTCACCTCGCAAATTTATAATAATCAATTCAAAGTCATCAATAATAAAATATTATTGGTAGTGAATGTAAACATTAAATAAACAGATAATTACCTCAATATAAGACCTGTTGTATGAACCACTCCTGAAAATAAAACTCAGGAATATATATCCCTATACACCAAGTTGAATGAATAAACTCTAGATATTACATCTAGATAGCACAGGATAAGTATATACAGGGTGTTTCATAATAATATGTCATAATGAATACAAAAACAATAGTTGGGCAAACAACGGATCTCTGGACACCACTAGAATGTGGGTCAGGTGCCTAGGAGAGTAAGCATCCCCTGTTGACCGGTCACACCCGCCGTGAGCTTATAGTTCTTGCATCACCGTAATCTCTCTCGCTCGTACAACAACACAAACCCACCTCCACTATCATCATCATCATCATCATCATCATCATCATCATCTATCATCATCATAATTTTTTTTAATTTTTGAATAACAATTTCCTCTTGTAATCACTCAGTAATTTCCAATTCTTTACTTTGTTGTAGGAGCAGCATCGGCAGACCTGTCTTAAGAGAAAAGCGTCTTAGACTTTCCGTCTCTCGGTTAAACTCGCGATACAGTGAAAGCAACTTTGCAGTGAAGCGAGATTCCTTTATCAACAGAAGCTTTCCATCGAATCCGTTATATTTTGAGAACCGCGGTTTTCACACGAACTATTCTGAAACTTCTGAACCAGCGGACTACTCAAGTGTTAGTGAAAACGGAAGTGACGCAGTATTTTCTCTCCAAAATGAAAACCAAAAATCAAGCGCAAGACTGCAATGGAAATAAGACGCAATATATATTGAAAACGATCTCTTTTTTTCTATGTCATTTAAGCTTGTTTGCCTTATTTTATCTAATTGTCTTTGTTTTCTTTTTTGATTTTTTAAAATCATGTCAAATATATAATGCTTAGTTCGTTATGATTTTTGGACAGTTTTGAATTGTTTTTGTGCAATACATCATTTATCCAAATATAAGTTGACTGATTAGTTTGTCCAGAGCTCCAGATAAGGTGCGTATTTGCGAAAATACGCATAACTTTTTAATAAATACGCATTGAATTTCGAAATTTGGCGTATACTTAATAATAATACATATGTATTAAGTACTTCAAATACGCAATGGACAATGAAGAATAGCGGAATAAAAGGAATAAAATAAGCATGATATAAATCATATACGGTACGCACCAGATGCGCATTTCGACAAATTATGTCTCTTCAGTGATGCTCAAACCAAAATGTTGGAAATCCGAAACATAAAAGTAATACTTTATAAAAGTGATCAATGTAGTGCCAAAAGATTGAGGCCAACAAAATCAAATGATCAGAGCAATGCCTGAGGGAGATAATCCTTAATTTTGATATAAATTTCTAATTTTACCACTGCAATTAAATACATATCCGTATTTATCTAATCATGCAAATCGGGGTCAGGTAAGTGATTTCGTTAAGCTGCACTTTGAAGATTCTAAGATTGAACGTAGGGACTGATGATTGCGACTTAAATAAAAAAGAATTAAACACATTAGATTCTATATAATTACTGACCTATCTTAATATTGAAATTCCTCCACAATGGAATCACAACATATCAAAAAGCAAAATACCCTTTAAGTTTTTTCTCAAGAAGAAAAATCAGCATTGATTTGAAAATCAGGAAGTAAATACACTTCATGTCAAAACATTATCTGGAGATCTGAGTTACATAAGGACTTTTAAGGTTGTGTATGATAAGATACATGCATACTTTCATTCATGTATAAAATGACTAATTTGTATGTAGACCATTGCTTAAGGGGGCTCGCTCCTGAGGTTTAGAGTAATGTCAAATTTTTAGGAAGTGTATTTTTGATTTCTACATTGAAGGAGAATTGGAAAATTAAAAAGAAAAATTGAGGTTGGAATGCTTGTTATTGAGCTACAGTGTTTTAAACATGACCTTTTTGCACTTAAAATTTAATGAAGATTTATTCATTTAAACTTGATTTGTCCGTTCCTGTAAACAAATCATAAACAATACAAATAAATCATTACATAGAATAGACGCATAATTATGTTTTTTTACAGTACAGATATAAAAAAAAGTTTAATCATATAATGGAAATAAATAATGACCTTTGTTGCTACGTGTGGTTGAGTGTTCGGAAAAACTCATGTTATCGAATTTCAAAGTTTAAAAAGACATATTGGGAATAATGTCAATTTTTAAAATTTCACGAAATTTTCAAGTCTTGTCTAAAATATAAATGGAGTAAAAAAAATTGGGGGGTAAGGGTCGATTTTTTAAATTATTGACCAAATATTGAATTTTTACACAGATTTTCATGTAAATTAATTTCGACTTTTTTAAGAATCGGTGTTCTGTTTGGGGAAAATTACCATCAACCAATTATAATTACATTGTATTACCTAGTTCAAGTCTAGGTACTTGTATTCAAAAATTTTAAACTAAATATACCTTTAAGGGTAAAAAATAGAATATTGATGAAATAGAAACAGTAAAAATCATGCAGATTTTGAACTTTTCGATTATCAATCCTCCGCCAACAAATATAGTCCCTAAAACCCTTTTCAAAATTTGAATTGACACAAAATTGATCAACTGAATAAGGTTCAGTAAAGATGGGTATATTTTACACCAATGGGAGTAGTAGTCGAAGCCTCTTGGCGAAGGAGCGATCACTACCTATTATAAAGTATTAGATTTGACACGGCCGTTCCGAACAAGGGGCTCAAACTCATGACCTCCAGATCACGAGGCGCGAGCTCTACCAATTATGGTGTGAACATGTAAATGAATAAGCGACGGAAGCGAACAGTGGTCAATCTCATAAATAACAGAGATAATTCGAAATTTAGGAAAGGGCAAACACGGAACCCTGGATATACCAGAGGTGAAATCAGCCGTGGATTTCTTTTAAAATATCTCAAAATTTCACTGTTAAATTTTGACTCGAGTATTTGAGAAATGCTTAGTATGGGTAAACAATCCCTGTCATGCCCTATCTCAATCACGTCAGAGAGCGATATTTGATGATGTATGTACCGTATATACTCGCATCTAAGTCGATCGCGACCCGCTCGCAAGTCGGTAACCCCTTTTTCAGAGTAATTTCGAAGAATTTAACAATAACCCTCTTTTAACTGAATTTTTGTCAAATTATTTGAGTATGTGACATATCCTTACTTTAGATGTAAATATCCTAAAATCATAGCGGAAGATATTGTATATTATAAGTATCTAGTAATATCATTTATATAGGGGTTACTAAATTACTCACTGTTCGCTATTTTCTCAGCGTTACTAAAGCTATGCCTTTGTTGATTTGCTACTGACTTATACGTCATTAACACATTCATAATTCCTTTAAATGTCGCATGTTGTGTGACAAGAAATCATGACATAAGTATGCGCATGTAAGTCAATTGGACATATACTTCAGGATCGATTTTTTATTCCCCTCCCCTCGAAAAAAAACCCTGACTTGAGTACAGAAAATGAAGAAAACATCCCTCCACAGATGACTTTCAGACTACGAAACAGAGATCATCTATGATTACACAACTTATATGATAAAATGTACTTTTCTTTTCTTCGAATCTGATACAAAGTGCATCGATTTAATGTTCAGTCTGAATGAGTAATGTTCGGATTGTATTATCTAAAAGTAAAAAAAAACGTGACTGAAAATTTTCACAGTGCATGCATTGTACTTTTTGTTATTACGTTTAGTAACGTATTCCGGCGTAGTACACTGCATGATAAGAAATATGAGACTCCTCCATGGCCCCTGATCCCGCTTTCGTTTTTGTCTGAGGTCCATGTTGTCCTACACTCGACTTTGTACATATGTTTTTGACACTATGATTACGTTTAACACATTGTTTACTTCGCCAATCTATATAAAAAGAACAGAAGTACACGCAAGTTTAAAATAACAAACTTTAATGCGATGAAAAGTAAGTTACCTCGGACGATATGTAGTACAATTAAAAAGGAGCAAATTTATGCGATAATATGTCCAGAAAAACAAGCGTGCTTTCCATTCCCGTGCAGGTAACTGTTGCTATGTGGGTGGGCGTTCCTGCACCAGACATGTTGGCCTGCGTCAACTTTGATGTTGACCTGCAAGATGCCTGTATTGAAATCATGGCTGTTTCCCCAAGAGAAAGCCACCTGCTCTCCGTCTTTGACCATTTCAATGTACGCTTCGTGTGTTCCGTCGCTGAGATACGTCATGATGAATTGATACACACCGCTGACAGGCGCCTGAAACATCCCCTGTCGTGGTTCATAAGCCCCGCCCTCGTTGAGGAACACTTGATTGAATTCGATTGGTTGCTGTGGTCCTAACACAGGAGGATATGATCCCATGCATGCGGTAAAGGCTGTAAGTGGTTTGGCGTTGTTTACTGTAGGGTAAAATACAACAATAATACATCAAAGATACAGTGAAGTCATCACATTTCATGCAGGGTCAATTTCCGTGAGTCCCTAAAACTATATCCACTGTAAAATCCATGAAAGAAGGATCCAATGAATATAAATGTTTCACATTATGCATTCATATTTAGATATAGGTATTATTTCGTCTCTATATTGTCCCCTGAGAACAATTGAATAAAGTTTTGTATTTTCGGTCGGTCATGATTGTGGCACGAGCCCACAACCTCTTAACCACCACGAAGCGCATACGTTGATCAGACTATCAGAAATCATATAATACTTTTATTTCTATTTGAAATTCTTCATTTGTGATAATGACATCCTTACATATGAGTAGTTTTGTGAACTAATAACATACTGCTGTTCTTGTGAATTACTAGAGGATTTTCAGCGATTTACAACTGGATATAGATTTTATTTCACGAGTGAGACAGGACTGTTTATGATTTCACGAGTGCGAGGCATGAGTGAAAATAATTACAACCCTGTCTCATTTGTAAGTGAAATAAATTTGATATCCAACTACAAAACATTGAGTTTTCTATTACTAAATTTTATTTTATTTTAGAACATGATGCTTTCAAATCTCAAGGGACCTAAAGTTAACAATCGTAACTACTCGGCTATTTCCGTAACCGCACATTGGCGAGAATGATCCGATTAGGACCGTAAAGTTATGCAAAAATAACGTCACAATCAGAAACATGACGTCACGATTAGTTGTTATTTTCACAAGTAAAAAAACCCAATTTGTTATTTTTACTTGTAAAAATAACGCTTCTGCCATTCTAACTAGTGAAAGTGTTATTTTAATCAATGATGAAATACAGTATTTCACGGTTGAAATTGTAATAATCTGTTATTCTTTACTGATGGATAAAAACTTTAGATCTTGTGAAATGTTCAACTAATCTAATACACCTACATGTTAACAACGTAGAATTCATCGCCGCCATGGATGCCTTCATATTATTGAGTTCCTGTTTCAGACTGGCGAGTTCAGAGTGTTGATCCACTGAATGTACGGCTTTAATGAACAATAAAGTTAAAATAACACTGCCAAACTTCATCCTTAATTGTTAGTTGTACTAAACGTCTTGACGGTATGCAATCCAGAGGGAAAAGCATGTAATCGGGTTTTCTAATTACCTATATAAACTTAAATTTGCGGATTACCTGCTAAGGTTAGCAACGGTAGTATGCAAGGCTAGATATATCTGTACTTAGAGTAAGAAAACAGCGACTATATGTTGTAGAGTGACAATTTATTTGCCAGAGCATTTGTGAAATTTCAGAAGATAGCGGTAATTACATTTGTACCTACGAAGGTCATTCAAAACATACGAGGGTTGTCCCAAAATTCCATGGACTAAGCTTATTCCTCCATGACACCTGATCCTGCTTTCGCTCTTGTTGAAGGTCCGTGTTGCCCTACACTCGATTTTGTATGTCTTTTTGGACTATGATTACGTTTGATTCTTTGTTACTTCGCCATTTTATACTGAAAACTTTTGAACTAATCGATGTAAATCCACAATATTGCTGTATATTTACCAATTATTTAATTTTTGATGAGCAGCCAAACTTTCAAATTTGTAAATGTTTATTTTATTTAATGTTGACTCTAATGGCAGACTGACAACCACATTATATGATAAACGTGATGACTTTGACTTTTCAATCATCAACTTTCCTTTTCTATGTAGTAATGTACCACTTTCGCCTGCTTATGGTTTGTATGTCTCTCAGTTGATTCGATACGCAGTGACATGCCATGCGCATGATGATTGTTTAAAGCGAGGCCAGCTACTAATCAAAAAGTTGATGTTGCAGGGTTATAACGAATCTCGTTTAAAGTCACAATTTCGTAAATTCTACGGTCGCTATAATGACCTTGTTTGCGATTACAAATTATCACTAAGTCATATGTTGACTGATTTGTTTCATACCCTTTGTTAGACTCTCGTTTTTGTGCTAGATTTGACGACGGGTGACCTGTTTCGACTACGGGCTCACGGCGGGTGTGAAATGTCAGCAGATGATGCTTATTCCATGGCACCTGATCCTGCCTTCGCTTTTGTCGAAGGTCCATGTTGTCCTACACTCGATTTTGTATGTGTTTTTGGGACTATATCGTTAATACTTTGTTACTTGCCATTTATAATCAGAGAGCATTTGACTCAATGGTTTGGTCTGATATCATTTATTCAACAAATCTCGTCAAGCGAAAACGATGTAATTTAATCATGCAAACTATTTGGGAGGATCTATATTTACTTTATTCGAATTTGATACAATATACGATTTAATGTACAGTTACAAAAAGGAAATCTATGAAATAATATGTCCAGAAAAACAAGAATACTTCTCATTTGGATTCAAGTAACTTTTGGAACTTGTCTCTGCGTTTCTACACCAGACATCTTGTCCTGCATTTAATTTGATGATGACTTGCATGGCACCTGTGTTGAAGTTTTGGTTATCGGCATCAGAAATAGTCACCTGCATGCCGTCCTTGACTATTTCAATGAACGCACCACCCTGCCCTCGATCATTAAGAAATGTCACAATAAACTGATACACTCCGCTCACAGGTGCCCGAAATACTCCATGTCGAGGGTCATAAGTTCCGCCCTCATTGAGGATAACATGGTTAAATTCAAGAGGTTGATGTGGTCCTAAAACCTTTGGTGATGATCCTATGCACGCTGTAAAGGCTATAAGTGGCTTTGTATTTAATGCGTTGTTCACTGAAAGAAACAAAATACAACAATGTATTAAGAATGTCAAAAAGGACAATTACTGTGATATCATTAAATTTCAAGAGGGGGAGGTGGTATTAATTTCATGGATTATGACCGACGAAAGTAAAGGTATTTTTGTCACTTTGTTTTAAAGCAAAATGACTCATACAAGTCATTTTCTGTAACCCCCCTCCTCAAGAAAAAAAAAACCCAAAACAAAAAACAAAACGCCACAAAGTTTATGTATGTATTCAGTTTGGAATCTGCAACGATTTTCATCTTTAAAGTATAGACCAATCCACATTTTGCGAAAGTTAAGTCCCTTGGCCGCCATCCTGCGAGTAAAAATTCACATTTCCCTACGTTGGCCTTTGTAACTTTGTAACTTCTTAATCGGTATCTTTGAGATTTAATATTCAACCTTACATATAGGTATATAGATGATATAAGATGATTGTGCTATCAGTTACAATCATACTTTTCACAATTATGTCCATTTGATATATCCCGAAGAATCGCTAAGAGTAA
>CAJDSM010058757.1:1212-21462 GCA_903981925.1 Ostrea lurida | reverse complement strand
TCATACAAACTTTCTTGTTTTCATTTGTTACTGTCTTGTGGCTTGTAACAATATTGTGGCTGGGAGAACGCTTTTGGTTAATACGTTCGTATCTTACTTTGCTAGTCAAGACGCCGGTTTGTCTCCCAGCCAATTTCTATATGTATTTTGATCTTAGTATTCACATTTTTCGTCATTTTAACTAAATGACAAAATTTTACAACTTAACATGTTTTTCTGTTATGATTTACTGAGAAACAAACAGAGCTGCAATGTTTCTTTGGACTTACTTAGCACGGTTATTAACATAAAATAAGGTTTATTTTTTAATAAAGCAATTTATGTTAAAACTGGTAATTAATTGTTTAAAATATTTATGTTATTTCATATACGGTTGTTTTTGTGTTGTATATTTTTTACACTCAAACCCTTTTTAGACATTATGTTTGAGCATGCTGACGGTAATCCAGCCTTTCTGACCCGTCCTAATTCACTAGCCGTTTTTACCCGGTTCTTTGTTTATTATGTAATACTTTTTGTTTGTGTCTTTCAGCCAATCAGATAAAAGCGTAAAGCGCCCTTTCCATTGTTTTGGTGTAACGACGAAAAGTGACCGCCCCATAGAATAATGACCGGGGAGTAAAGTTTCTACGTAGAAAACTGACCCACGGTCAATATTCCCATCGTCGCAAACCAGGGTTTTGAGTCCACATACGTGACGATGGGTAGTTAAAATAAATTAAAACGACAACATGAGGTAATATTGAAAAACCTATAAACTCTTTCTGTTATATTATCGGGCTTGGATTTATGGGTTAACTGGGATTGGGTTACCAACCGACCTAATTCAGTGCATCCCTCAGTTAGGTCGGCCTAACAACCGTTATTCCCCGGAGTCTAATTAAATTTATTTTATTTGAGACAATAAATGCTTTACGTTATTTATTTTAAATAATAAAAGAGAAGTTTAACATAATTTTACACATTCAAGATAAAACGATAAGCCTTCATTGGTTTAAAAATTCTCTCAAAAGAGTTCCTATTTTTTTCCAAACCCCCTCGATGTGGTATCTTGAAAGGCATAACAAAAACAAATCGAAAATATCATGAATAAAAAATAAATAATTGAAGGACAAAATGTTAATGAAAATTATATCCTTTTTCGCTTCACTGCTACTGAATTTTGTTGACAATTGTTTATGTAAGATATGGAACCCTCATTTGAAATGTGTAGAGAAAAACATTATGTAATACCCCTTCAACCAAATGACTGATTTACGCTTAAAGAGATTTTGTGTTCCGGACCATTGTTTATTAACAAGCCAGCATAGTCGCATGAGTGGTGGTTCCTCCTTAGCGGCGGACGCCCAACTGCCTCACCCACCAAAAGTTAAATATTTTTTGTCCTTCCCTACATTCATTTTTTAAATATATATGATCTATTTGACAAAACCTAACACTTATCAAGACATATAAGAAACTATTAAACAACATCTCTGACCATTTTTTTTTGTTCCCACATTTTTAGTAGCCCCCTCAACGCTGCAATTCAATTTGCGTTTTCTCGTTATGTGGTTGGGACACTTGCGGAAGAGAGGAACAACCCTTGGACCAGGAATTGAGTCCGCACAGAAATAGTGAACGAATGAGGGTATTATATTGTGGAATATCACAGATTGGGATGTAAGGTTACCCTAGTTTACGTATCTATCCTAGACTTTCGAGAGGGACTTACAATAGCTATTAGTATTTAGCGTAACACCCACTGACTTCTTAGTGTGGTTAATTACTTCGTATGGTAGAGGGTTCAGGGGTTGTCGGGGCGGGGCACTTGTCAGTCGTTACACCAAACAACAAGATGATAAGATGACCTTTTCTACCAGAATCCTCCCCGATCGTCCCCATAGCAAGGGCATGAATACGCCTTTTACCCCAACCGGCTTTTTTTATTTATTGCAAAATTGACTTGATACTATGGCATGTGGATTCAACTAGTACGCGACTCTACCCAAGCTGACAACAAAGGCCATAAGCGATGCACCGAAAGACATAGTATGTGTACCTTATTGTCTTAAAAATTATAAGTGACCAATGTGACTCTATGACAAAGGTGAGAAGGTGAGCGCGAGGAACCGTTTGGGTAATGTTCTCCCCCATTAAACTCTAACTCCATGTTATATGTCTCGTTCTTACGAGTAAAAGATAACACCAGGTGGGTGTTCGACCTTACCTCATTGCCTCTCGAACCCCCCCTCCCCGCGTATTTTTATTTCCTTTTTTGTAGTTATAACTAACTTTATATTAATTTAAGACGGAACGGCGTCACTCTCCGAGAACCTGTCATGAAACTATCCTGAAGTACAAAGAGATTTTGTTTTGTCACACAATGATAAATCTCAACTCTTTACGGCATTTTAACTTGTCAAACCTCAACTTCACAAAGAGAGTAACTCAACCCATAGTGGGGAACGCCCTCCGGCCCCCTCTCCAGCCCCATCCGAGTCTCGACGTGATAACATAATCTCTCCTAACAGCTCGCCCTGGACCGACACATTCTTTCTATAATTGCTTTCATTACCCAAACGTCTACCCTATACACATGTCTCTATCATTATCAAAATTACTCAAATGCTGATCTTTTAAACAACACCAATGCAGCGTACGACTCTGTAAGTTCTAATATTGGTTTAATTTGTTTAACTTATCCCACATTTACGAACCCAGCCATACTCCACACGATTATTAGTCATCATTATCTGCTCTTACCTTACACACAATAGAACTATTGAAAAAACATCTGACCGCTACTATTATTATGACTAGCTAGCACCTGAGGTACCACACCCCCCACTTTACCTCACTTGCCAGACTCATTCCTATGCTTAGGTCAAGCTCCCACCCGCCCCCCAACGTTGCAACAACCATAGCGCAATCTCAGGTTGCAAGCACTTTCCTGCCCAGTATGATCCCATTAATTGATCCCCCATAACGAACTTTGAACTATTTCCTCCCACCGGCAGTCTCCATATCATCGTGTTCAAATTTAGACCTCTGCCCTCTTTAAGCTCCACCCCACCTACTCTTCGCAGTCACTGCCACCTATCATTTAAAACCACTCCCATTATCCATTCTCCCCTATTCAGCGCAATATATCGATTGCTCCAGAAGCGTGTTAAGCTCTCGAGCGTTATCCTCGATCCCATAGCCCCACTAACAATCGCTTAATGAGATAGAGGTAATTAACGATCAAACATTCTTGAAATAGCCCTCTCTCATTTCTCCGTTCATGAGACCAACGCCTCTGCCTTCATGCTGGTTCTCACGTCCAAATTAGTTTATCCTTTATTCCACTTCCAAAAGCCCCTCACAAGAAACTATGTCCCACGCTTCTAAATTCTGCGAATTTGCAAAGCGAAATAAAGCACCCCAAATTTTTCTCCGTCACGGGCACTCCCTTCCTAACGAGCCCTTAATCTTGGTTAACGTACACTTCGCATTGAATACCTTTTGTAAAGTTATCGACGGAAATACATGCCGTACGCCAAACAAATTGGTTCTACACCAAGGTGAACAATTCGTCGCGCTTCAAGACTTATATGACAAAATCCAGTCACCACATTTATAGACACATTTTGTGTGACGAACGGCTGGGCCCGTAACAGGCTCTGAGACTCACTATGCACTATCATATTCCGCGGGGCCACCAACCAGCAAACAAGCCGCTTACAACCAATACCATACCCTCTCAATCGAAGATAGGTCTTGACTCTACAATTCTCCACCCCATCCCTCCACATTTTCAAATTCCTAAACCACCGCTTCGCTTACCAACAGACAACACCCACGTTACTACAATGACCTCCTTTAAATCCAATAAATTCCTAACAAGGAAAATGCGTAAATATACCATCCACAAAACCCACGGCCTCCATTTAACCGCAATGCATACGCGTGTAGCTCGCCCGTCCTGCCCCCACTGAGCACTTGCATAATACTCTCTCGATTTTATCAAGGCCATCCCATACGCGGGACTAGTTCCTCCTCAGTTTAACAAAACTTTGATATAGCGCCTTACAATGTAGACGGAAAGCAAAGTGAGAAAGTTATAAGTCAACACAGTTCTTAATAAGACTAATTTGCTTCCTCTACGTCCCTATACTCGTTGGATTTTCTGTTATTCTTATTTTATCCTGTTACTCTTTTCGTTCCACAGATAAACTGCAACGCCCCCCAACTGCACTTTCTACACGACTCGGCATAATCTTATACCATTAATTCATTCCCTCGCCTGTAATTGGTACACTGGCTATCCATTCTCAACTTTGATAAAATGTAAACTTCATTGTATATCAATCTCATAGTCATATCAAAGTCCTCCTTTTTTACTCCTCTCTCCTTCTTCCCCTTCCCCTTTTAAATCGCTATCATTATACCCATCAGTATATCAACAAGTTCTCTTCTCCTTTTTTGCTCCCGTTGGCACCTAACACCGTCTGAGCTCTCTGACCCCCCCAGCAATCAAACACCATAATCCCTCCCCAATCCGCCTCTTCTACTTTGTAATTTTTACAAGTGACCTTCTCTCATGTGCTACTCTCCCTACAACCACCTAATCTGTCACTTCCTCTTATCTTTTTCCTCTCATTCTATTCACTTGACCTCTCATCCTTGACCCCCTATCCCGGTATACTTATAGATCCATGTCCTTTTGCGACCCCCTCACAATGCGACAAACATACCTGAATGAGGCCCAGCGCCAAATCAGTCTTAGTAAGCACGACAGAATCTATGTCTCTATCGACTATTATCTGGCCTGATCGAAGGCAGGCAGTTGCAAAGTGCTTCTTAGCTTTTGCCAGTTAATTAAATATGCGGTAATATTCTAAATTAGACCTAATCAACGCATTACCCAGAACTATGTCCGAATCCGTCGTTTTGGCACAAATACTGGCCTTACAAGTACCAGCTGGATAATCATTGATTCCCCAAAGATAGGTGGTCAATTCGACGTCCCAATATGGCTGACACTCCGTGCCCTCTGCACTGGCGAGTGATCAACTATACGTTACTCCAACAACGAAATCAAATGTATGTACACTTTACGGTAATTTATAACAGTAATAGTCGTCAGTTAATATTATCTATCTACGGTTTCTTTAACTAAATCGAATAAGCCAACTTTCTCTCAGGCCTTAATTTAAATAATAGTGTGTTTTTAATATACGACACAAATTTTTCATGGGAAATTGCTGCACCATGATAATATTATTGCTCACAACCATAAGAGAACCTCTGAGTTATTCCACTACACTCCCTTACAGGTCTTAAACGTTATAAGATTAGAATGTGTGCGAAGGGTTATAACTTTTGAAAAATATCATTGGTGTATACACTACCTCCACAAGGATAGGTTTCTCAAATACTTCTTAAATCCATAGGAAAGCACCGATTTTGTTACAGGTGAACATATGCTCCATGATATGGATCCTCCTCTTTTAGTCAAATTTACCGTTATATGTGTATGCTGTGTTAGTGTTTATTTGAATATTGTGTTCCGTGTTTACATTTAAGAGTCCTATTTGAAGATGATAGCATCAGCCTTTAGGTTCAAACTAAAGTTTAATTTTTTATACATATATGCTCAAAACCTCCTTACGCAATAAGGAATCTTCTTTATGTCAACATTTATTGTAATCACACGTGACTTTTTTATTTTTTTGAGTAATAGTAGGGATGTCGAATACCTAAATAGGTTTTTAATGTATGTTTATTTCACATGTCTTTTCATATACTGGACTATTATTCTATCTCTAGTTGTTTCAACTATTACACTTGTATTTTATGGAAGACTGTACATGTAAATTTCAAAACTTCTCTATTATGCCCGCACTCATTTGCATAAATTTAAGATTATTCGTAGCCTAATCGCACCCTCCCCCCTTATTTATTGCCGTCTACTTTTGTTCATAGAGTTTCCCTGGCATGGCATCGCCTAGCTTAATCTGTCACAGGATCCCAGGTTCAACACCAGGAGGTGGGTTTGTGCCAGGGTGTGTGGATATTTGAATTCGGGACAAAGGTTGCTGTACCTATTTACGGATGAAAGAATGTATATTGTGATTAGTAAATGTCCTGGCAGGACAGATACGGCAACCCGGCTACAAATACCGATCAGAAAAGCTTGATCCTCACGCGGTTATCAGGTAGATCGCTTCTATCTCTAAATGCCCCTATCAAAGAAAGGTAAAGAGATATGAAAATATGATACGTTAAAATTTTCCTCTCCAAATTACCTAAGTGCAATTAATTGAAAATCGCTGCCAGTACAAGTACATAAAACTAACGTCTGAGTGACAAAAGATACAGATATAATTCGTCCCAATTGGTAATTGAAAGAGATGGTAGTCTTAAAAGAACTGCAGTTATTCATGTGGATGTTTATGAACGGCATTGGTCGTCGGAGATGATAACAGATTGCATATGAAGATTACTAGTACTCACTAACTGTTTCATCACTGTCTATCAACTAGCCGAATCCGTTGCGGGAATCTTAGCTCATTGATCGACTCTACTGTACCCAGCTATAAGGTGGAGGGTTGAAGTTAGTTTTTGCTGTCTCTGTTCGTTATCAATCAGATCTTAAGTTATTTTACTGACGGAGTAAAATGTATTTTCATATAACTGATATATATTAAGATTCATGACAATATGTCTAATCTGCAGGGGTAATTTTTAATAATGCGACGAGTACCACAGCTAAGCTAAATTGTGTACAAGATATATTGTAACTTATCGAATTCATGTATATAGGTTAGTGTTAATTTCATCAGACACCTAATTATTCACTCTACCTGAAACAAGGATTCGCTTATAACTTGCGATTAGAACGAAGGAAGTACAAGTTTTCATCATTTACCAAAACTCTACTCTCAATATTTTTCTCAGAACATTATGTATAATATATATGATATATATTCTAATTTTTTAACATATAGGTAGCAAGGAGTAATAGACAGACAGTGTATCCTTTATTAGATATACTCAATAAGGCAATACTCTGGCATTTTTCTCTTAGCCTGATTTTAGACATAATAGCTTAGTGAAGACTCTTTCTTTCTTCGTGGACGTAAGCTATATTACCCGCTGAAGCATTAATTCTCCCCTGTAGAAAGTCCTTCGATAGCATGTCATATTGTTAAATTTCCACTAAATATAGCAATTTTAATTCATACCGCTCTCGACTAAAGTTTCGACACCTACTCTCTCATAGCATCTATCAGGAGATTGTTCACCATCAATCGTAACACGTTGTGAACATCGCAAACACCTTGACATGTAAATTGAAGCGTGGGCTTTTGGATGTCCGAATGACCGTTGCGGCAAAAAAACGGTTTATTGGGTAGATTTTGCCATCTGCATAGATTTCGTAATTCGACGTGTTTATGTTCAACAATTTAACGGTTGAGTGATGCGAGATTCGTGGAATAGGTATTATTCCAATTGGGAATATGACATTTCATATCCTTTCATTCTAATAGGTAACCTGACCCGATGAAAGACAAATACCTAGAAGAGATGTTTTCGTCTTCATGATACCATTATAGAATCCATAGTGATATCGGTACGCACGTTGCAGCTCGGTAGGTGTGTTACCTATTGCAGTGTTAAAATCAGTTTAAGTTGTTTGAAATTCTGGTTAATAATAAGCCGGCATATACTGAGAGAAAAAAGTACGATCATCAGAACACGCTCGACCTTAGCCCATGTATTCTCCATCCGATTGCGGGATCAGTTCTGGACAGGTTGTCTTGCTGCAATATACCAGCCTCGCATGAAATTGCGATACAATGATGCATAACCTCTGTTTTCTCACATTTTGCAGGACCTACAAATTAGAAATATATCATTATTGTGTCAGCTTCTTGTAATATCTGTATTATAATAATTTTTGTGATCTCGCTTTTATAGTTATTTTGATAATGGTGAAAGAAAATTACTCAGTACATATTTAAATTTTATACCCCGTCAGCTGGCTCTCCTATAATATCAGTGTGTTGTATTTCATCTGCGCAGAAGATCCTAATATTACTATTTTATATCATTATACTAGTGAGTACATATTATAGCAACGCAGTTATCTCTTCTAGATTGGAGCTAATAAGTTAAAGTTGATTAGGCAATATGTTTTAATGTGATCTTTACATCAATATAGTATTAATCCATTTCTTATTCAGTCAGCTGATTTCCCTGTTCAGTATACTTTTTTGAACTGTGCGTACTATGCAATGATTGTCTGACCAACAGTTCGTTTACAAGTATGAGTTACTTAATTGCTCTATCAAATTCGGACGAATAGTCTCAGTTGACAATGTTTTAGCAACACTAATATTCATTTATTGTCTTCTCCAATAAAACTTATACTGTGCATTCCTAATCTAAGAATCGTCCGTTACGTTAGGGGGGACAACACGGACTCCTCCCTCGACAAAAGATAAGATAAAGGCTCGAGTGAAGTATAATATTAGCGCTTCCTCACTATGGGAAGTAGCTATAGCATTAAATCCTGTCTCATGCTATCCCTCGTCATACGGCGAGTAAACAGGCCGCGATCTCAGTTCCTGACACGCGTGAGCCTGTGAGTCGAAAATTAAGAATGTTAACGGGGATAGTTAATCTGTGCAGTTTATAGGAATTCCGTCAATGTGCTAGTACAGAAAGGAAATGACGAAGTCTAACAAAAGTGGTATGATATAAACATCACGATCAGCCGTGTGAGGCAGTATGTAGGTAATTGGTCTGTCTAATCGCTAGACTAAATCAGTCTACAGTCACATGTTAATGAAGGCGATCCGTGTTATGTGATGTACCTTTAAACTGAAGTTCAAGGGTTAATTCACCATGTTGAAACCATGCGAGAGTGTGTGCCGCTCCCATATCAGTTTGCCAAATCAGGGCTATCCCAACGCAAAAGATTATAAAGCAAATTACAGTTGGTTCAGTGTTGAATATTTTCGATAAAAATTAAGAAGTCCTCCACTTTTTACTATATATGTGACAGAAATTCTGGTACTGTGTTTCATTTGAAATTTTGATAAGATAAAAGAATAATAGATCCCACTGATATATAGCAGAAATATTAATACAAAATGGATCTTGGTACTTGCCCCTTGAGCGATGTGTTCATTTTAGAGCTGCATAATATTATTTACCTATCATATGTCTAATTATCTACAGCGTATCTTGTGCTAAGTGAAGGTTCCCACTACCCCAATATTGGCTTAGACTGGAGGCTTTACAGATTATTTAATGGAGTCTTTTATACTGTATAAGTATTAGTGTCGAACCTAGCTAAAAAGCGAGCGCAATTCTGCGATTTATTGAAGTGAGGGGGAATTATATAACCTAATCGAAAATAATAGGACAGTAAAAGAAAACTAAAAGGGTGTATATTCAAGTGGCAGATGCAGCCGGTCACCAACCATAAATTTAATTTTACTGTTACTCCTGACCGAGGAAGCCGTTGGGGGGTGGTGGTGACTCAGTTTATCGAGCTGACAAAAAACTTGTGATTGCCCGAATTATCGATTATTTAAATTGAACTAAAATTAAATAAATTTGTATTCACACAAAAAGCGCGAGAATGACCAATACATGGACGAGGTACCCTGCCTCGTTTCGTTCTGGAGTGGCAGGTTGATCTGGGGTCATACCTATATGCATAATAAATTTTTGATCACGACCCTAACAAAATGTGCAAAGGGCGTCGGGGGCGTGGAGGGAGAAATGCTTGCGCCTTCCTTCTCCAAGTCTAGGGCGCACCGACGTTACATGCGTATAACATGAATTTACCCACCGTATTAACATTGTATCACCTCCGTTTTTAACATCGGTGTAGACGTTGAGAATAAAGTTGGGGGAGCAATACCCATAGCACTCCCTCCCCCTCCGATCCATACACCCATGTGGAACGATGTTTATTCATTGTTTCAAATACTCCAATGTGTCTGTTTTTTATTAAACTGCTTCATAGAAGCCGTAAATCGAGAAGCTGTGGTAGATTTCACATAGCCAGTGACATACCAGTGATACACACGAATGCTTAGATTTATTCCAATCTTCTTCTCAATCCACTTATACTCAACCTTTATCACCTTATATTCTAGTAGAGGACTGTGCCCTCGATACCTTATCCCGAAATATGCATGCCCCCCAGGGGAGTTAAATACTGCCTTCACTGTTGACCTACACACAAGCCCGGGAACTGCGGCGTTGTCCCCGAGTACCCCGATAGTTTGATTCCCCTGATTAAGAGCAACTTTATCCCGGCACGTGCACTGAGCTGTTATGTTAGGATTATTTTTGGGTGACGCTTTTCGCACAGTCTCCTGAACATAAAGACTTTTCAGTTTATCAGCTCTCGTATATCTTTCTTTCATTTCCACTCTTGTAGAAATTCCGCCCAGTACTTGGGAGTAAAAGTAGGATCCGTCGACTTCATAGGCCTTTACTCAGAAGATTAGTTAGCCGTGCTACACTTTTCTTTCTACGCGACTCGCCCATGATTTATCGGTGGAAAACAATCCTAATCATTAATGACATTCTTAACTGTAGTTGTGGAAATATACTAAAAGGCGAGCAGAATACCGATAGAGAAAGTGCTAAGCGATACTGGGTAAGTAAACATATAATATTCACCCCTCTTATCATAACATTTCCCACGATCATGGACTCTGACAATAAAATGTCATCCAAGAGATGAATACTGCGCAAATAGACACAGACACCCCCGGCGGGACTCTTTCTCAAAACCTGATTCACAAATTATATGTGGGAGAATTGTTATGAGCTAAGTAAATGATCCTCACCATAGTGAATGAAGTGTTCATAGAATCCCTCTTATAGACGATATGGACTGATCTATGGCGAATAACCACTTCTATTTACAGAGATTACAGCGCAGTATTTTAATTGGTTTAGCGCCGGCAAATAAGATACACATTTCGATCACTGTATATAAACGGAACTTTTATATAAATACTATATGATACGACAATCCCTCGAATGTATTATCCCACAATATAACCGCGTAAAAAAGAGAGCTTTATAATTGTGAAAACAGACAATATATAGAATACTATGTTGAATAATAAATTCTAAATTTAGAACTGCAGATGAAGAAGTGGCCGACGTCTTATTCAAAGTTTATCGCAACTATAGTCTGCGCTCGTACTTCTAAAAATGTCTAACGCAATGGTACCGAATTAGAATAGTTTGTAATATTATATTTATCATAATCCTCCCAGATACAGTATATGAATAAGGATCTGCTGGTAAATTTAGGTTTAAATAAAATTGGTCTCCAACGTGTTCTCCGAGACCACATTCACATGAATGTTAGTACTTTACACTATTGTTATCACCATAACCGTGAATGATCCACATGTCGCTACTTATGTATTTATTCAATACATCATGAGAACAAACTTTATGGCTATGGCAGTGATTCGCGCTCCCGTGATCCTTGTATCCCAACAACATATCAAGAATGAACTACTAATAACATGCGACTACCACATGGTCGATGGGAAAAGAAAGTAAATGTGAGAAGGAAGGTAATTTGAGTGTACAACAGGGGTATGGTAGCTAGCTAATGAGATACGTTATATCCATCCCTCTGGTTATAGATTCAAGGATTTTAAATAGGCGTAACCCGTGTATTTTTACCATACTCTCTGATAGTGGTTTTGTTATCTGTTGATTGCTCTCCACAGTAATACTTTGGATCACTCTTCTCTATATGGATCTTCACCTATTACGAAATTTCTGAAACACAGTAAAACGAGTTAAACAAAACGTTTATGCCGTTATAATCTTAAACTCAATATTAACGAATTATGAATAAACATGCTGGAACTCTTTGGTGCATTAGACGATAAGCTAAACACAACAATGCAATAATGATTACACTTAGAAAGTACCTCAAATGTAGATGGTGGCGAAAAACTTGCAATATATAATACACAATAATGAAGCCGTGCAACTTCGCGCTTTCGCCTTTTTTGGCCCAATGGGAATGTCTGGACCCCTTCCAAGAGATATATTCAACGTTTTGAGGTTACAAAAAATAAATATGATTCTCAGTCGCAAAACATATTTCGATAATTGTATTGACACGTTTGAAGATAGCCTCCAATTAAGCACGTGGAACACCCCTTTTGAAATGCGAGCTTTTCCTATCACCTGAATTTCCAAAAGAATAACTCATGAAGGAATCGAATATGCGTCTTTCGCACTCATTCATATTCTAGGTCCTATTCCTAAAAAAGAACTTGCGTCATTCCAATTGTGGAAAATAAAAGTAGAGTCACCTCTTTGAAAGTCATAATCGTGATAACTTATCAGCTGCCATTTACATGTTATTGTACATTAATAACCATCGTGGATGTAAGGATCAACGATAGGAGGAAAAATCCCGACCAGGACTTAATGAAGAGACTGTAAGTATGGTTCACGTCTAATGCCTTCTGGTAAATGACATACACTAATCTCTCCGAACAGTAATTTATTCACACCGTTTCACTACGTCATACTCCTAGATTACGCTACATATTCATTAGATTGTCTCGGCTTTAAGACTCTGAACACTGCATGCTTCAGAAACACTCTTTTGCAGGTTGACATCGACGTTCGTAAGTGTACCACACACAAACAATATAGACAGATACCGGAGCAATTCCCCACCCTGTTGCGTGCCATACTCCATTAAATCGGCGGTCCTTGAAAGAACGGACGATGACCATGTAGGACAGTTTTAAAGGGAAAGTGCAGAAGGTCAATGGGAGTGTGCAGAGTGGGGCCTCAGACCATGAAGGATCGCACAAACTGACAAAGCAGAAACATTCTGTTACTTTAAATCTATAAAGAGGCATGTCACAATGAAATTTAGTCCAATACTTTTTAATACAAATCTGATGGGCGAGTCTTCAGTGAGTTGAGTTTTTTATGCAAGATTAAAATTGTAAATACAGTGAAAAGAAGAAAGGAATACGATCTGGGCGGCCCTTTTATTACCAAGCGTAACTATGCTATTACGCTAAAGATAATATAATTGTTTTTGAAGTTAAAGGAAATGTCCAGAAGATTGTTTTATAATATGAAGCATAATAGATAAAGAAGAAATTGTTGGACATAAGAGTTAAATCCTAACTGAAATATAATGTTGCAATAAAATAGATAAAAACATATACACACTTTAAAACCACCACATTAATTATTAGAGAGAGGGGTGCACTGCAGGAGTAGCCGCAATTTTCGACAAAATAAATTATTGTCGTCTTTTCCCAGGTGCAAACCATGGGAGACCCATTAACAACCCGAATATAAAAAATTTAATCAAATGAAATAGATCAATAAGAAATAAACAAACAAGAATATCTTACTGAAAATGTTAAAGAAGCTTAACCCTAAATTAATCCTCTAATACAAACTAACCAAACATAATTGTTGACAACAAGACTGATAAGTATAGCAGCAAACGTAAATCAATTGAGGAAGAACCAAGAATACCTTGACGGAAATTAAAAGATTGAAGAGTTATTTAATCGAGGAGACGGGACTTATTGCACCTTACATCCCGATGGTGTCATTTAACTTCTTCCTTTATAAATTTTTGATACTATAATTTTTCTCCTTACCTCAAAAATTGTCCCTTTATCTTACCCTGGCCACCGTCATTCTGTGAAAGGAATTGGTACTTGCACAAATATCCGTAAAGTATTTTGTCAGAAAGCTCAAAGTATAACTTTGGTAGCAGAATAGCTCATATATGTTACGATTACTTTGTGCTAGTGAATTTCCACGTCGAGTATACCCTCTCATGATACGGGCTAAATTACTTTAGATAACAGAAATCGCCCCAACAAACCACCGATGTCAGTGATAGATGGCACGCCTCTGTGACCCAATTTCTAGATCGTGTGATGATTACAATCAAATCTTGCGCTGAGTATAAAAATACACGATTCGAGAAGTTACTCTTATGTAGGGTGACAATTTGATAGACAATGTTCATTATTTTAATTATCTAGAAAATTCTCAAACCTGAGGTGTGGCCAAAGATCTAAAATTTCTGTTCGTTGAATTCTTCCCGCCAATCCAATTAATGTTTATCGCGAAAGCGATGTTTTTATTATAGAATAATTTCTGTTGGCACCAGATCATTGCGGTCCTATTTCGTAACTTAAACTCAATTTGTTTCATCTCCTTTCTCTATGCTTATGTCAAATCGAACTGCCGGTAATTTCAACCCCATTTATTCACCTTTGTTGAAGAGAAAATCCGAATTAATAACTAGGATATCCGATAAATTCTTGTACTACAAATGGATAAAACAGGAGGTCGAACAAAATGTTATTTCTAGATATAGCTGTCCAGAGAGACAACACAAAAATTTCATCAACATTACTGACTAAATAACGGCCATTCAGGAAGCCGTGTGAAGCTTAAATGCGACACTATGTGAGGAGCAGGTATCCCATAATCAACTGTTTAATTTTGACATCACTAAAATATTCACCTATGGACACAACCGTATAATAGGAATCCATGGCACTTCATCACCAACAACCTTAATATGTCCCATATGTACTAAAACATGACCAGATAGCCAATCAACTAGCCCCCTAGACCTACCTTGCTTTCGATGTGGAGACTTGCCTGAGCTACCATTTTCAAATTGATTCGTATAGGGGAAACTGATGATGTTTTTCTCAAACTGATGAAGTTATAAGGAGAACGAACAGAAATCCGAATTAAACATGCGGTCGGAACTCCCTGCTCTAATGGAATGAAATTACAAAAATGTGCTGTGACATCCTCGCGACACCTGGATCCCCTTCTGTGACTTTTTTTAGGGAATATATACCTCTGATCTTTCGCCTGTCGTTCTTTTGAAGCAATGCAAGCCCCTTGAATGTAATACCGAATGGGTTCCAGCCAAACAATGGAATAATGAACACTGAACCTAATACAATACCCACTCTAGAAGTCATTGAATTGCGCATGGCTCATTAACCAATAGATCACGCTCGCCTCAGATCAAAACTATTAGATCTTCCAAGCGTGTCGTGAAAGCGCCCTCACTGCCACATACATTACTTGTACTATTTTCGCTGCGTGGCGTCATTATCTAAGAACCGATTCCGTCTGGCAAAGGCTTGCGCTACTCCGCCACAAACATGAGCAGGAACTGTCATAGTAAGGTTCAGAGTGACTATAATCAATATGGACCGAGCTTTACTTCCCAGGCCTGTTGTCACGACGCTTTTCAATGAGCGGAGACACTGATTCCATTCCACAGTCATACTTTAAATGTCAAAATATGAAGATTCACTGAATGCCATTCTCTCGTGGGATTCTAGGCACCAATATTTTCTAGCAAACTACCACCCCCATTTCTGTTACCGTCCTTATTACCGTTGGGTAACATCTCTCAGAAATTTTTGATCTCGTACTACCACAACCAATTCTACCCGATCTTACGTCACGCAGATCTAAAACTTTTTTTGGAGCAGCGGGTGAAGGACCATGTGGGTCTGCCAAACCCCCACACGCCCGGACTAATCCTCTCACTTTTGTACTTTAACCTCGAGTGTCTTGTACTAATCGGAGAACTAGCGAGGGGGCATCAGGGCCAGGCGGAACGCAACACTCGCACGCCTTACAAACCAGTAGCCTACCCTGGGACCCATAACTCCAACCCTATAACAGTAAGTAAAGCCCCTACCAGGAGATGAAGTGCTACAACGTCTAAGAACAACTAGTGATCAGCACACAATGTTGTCATCGAGGAGCGAGACTATGTGTTATGCGCCACGATTATAAAGACCAACGGGAACAGTGGATGTTGACGAAGAAGACTCCTGCATACCACCAGCTCAAGGATCGGGCACTTTCCTGGGGCAATAAAAATTTATAAAGGCTCTCTATACCGCCTATGTGGCCTGCGCACTCACCCGGGGACATTAAACAGGACGTCGTGGATCCAGAGCCTTATTTTTCAGGATATCAACGCCCAAAACACGACCGGAGTATTATGGTCTCGTATTTTCCTCCAAGGGCTGTATGGCCTCCTAGTGACGCACTAGCCGAAATTGTATTATCTACGTTACTCTCGTGCATAAAAGCAGCTAAACGCAGGTGGTTACTATTGCGACACTAGTGATTTATGTGTCCTTATCGATGCACTAGTTCTTGGGATGTTTGACGCGTAGTTATGTCGACTGTGCGTATACTTACTACTGTAGTAAAATGGTACTTATCCTTCTTCTCTATGCCCTCAGGGTATTGAGTTTGCTAGAATTAGAAAGGAAACAGAGCCAAGGATGTTTGTGTTATAAAGAACCTAGACGCTATGTATTTATAGCTAAACACTTCCCAATTCCTCTCTGACTTAGGAATCATCACCCTCCCCGTGAAACTCTCGGACTGAGTAACATATTAATTGAGAGAACTCCCTCTGGTCCATCTGTGAAAATGAAATTAACCACAATCTATTATGAATGCGTGAGCAGCGTCGGATGATATCATAGACTGCGATATAAACACCAAGTTGGCTATAAGAAGATAAGACAAATACGTCTTGTCAATGCAAGAACTTCCCGTTGGGTGACTTGTTTATTGTTTTTGTGATAAAGGGTAAGGATAGAGAGCCCACGGTACAGGTGTTCCCATACCAGAATACATGTTGAATTTAACGTCTTAAAATTTTTAGAATGTATCAGTAAAAATTGAACGATACAATTGCAAGAGAGACAACAAAATTCCGTGTGAGTGTCAGCGGCCCCATTGTAGTCAAGGCAGGGACAATCACATTGAAGATCCCCATGTAATATGATATACGATTTAAGTCCACAGAGTATTAGAAAGTAACACAGGAGCGGGCAAAGCATGAAACAACCGGAACTGGGCAGAAACAAGCACCAAATGGTTGCCCTTAGGAACAGTGTAGGTACAAACACGCGCGCAACTTCCCCCCGCTTATCGTACTTTGAATTTTTAAAACGAACTCGCAGAAGAGAAAGGAAGGCGACCAACAAACATGGCGGAATAACCTCCGAAACATAAACAGACACGCAAGTGAAATTACACCACAAGGAATAATGACCCCCCTCAAAGGCGGAGTTGTTATGTTATTACGTCGAGTCCCACTAAGAGGTACTAATATATCACTGTGACCAACTGCGGGACGCGTGTTGCGGGTCAGTGTGTATCAACTTGATAACGGGACCCAGAACACAAAAGTATAGAACTGTCTTCCGAGGCTTTTAGACCCTGTGTAAGTTAGTACGGAAGCAACATAGCTTTGTCAGAGAGACGTTAATTCAATTTTGATCATGTACTTCTATACATTTGTCAAAATTTCTGGTTCGGATACCGTTCTAAATAACATCATTGGATTGACGATTTTCGGTATTCATTTAAATTAGACCGAACCTACTACAAAATTGAATGACAGGGAGAGAAATTGTGAATTTACATCAGGCTTTCATATTGTATTCCCTTTGCTTCATGGGATGGAGTAACCTAAACATATTGTTATAAATAAACAGGACATTATAATTTGTCTATTTGTTGAACATATGTCCTCTTATACAAGAAGGTGTATTAAGAGAGCCCTACATAATCTAACTACAGAATCGCCTTGTTAAATTTACATTTCTGTAGGACTAATTCTAGGTTAAAAACAATTGGCATATCCAAAATAAATTACATTTCTGTGATCGAATATACTTTTGTTTGCTGGGGTGTAACTTGAGGGTCATAAAATTCCTAATTCATTCATTATCAAGATGTTAATCGGTTGTTGAATTTAAGGCCTATTCACTAGTAATCTTCCTGTAGCAGTGAACAAGGTCATTGTATCGTATTCAATTTTGAAACATTAACAACTGAGGTTCAGAAGTTACGACGTTCTTTAGATTTTCAACAGACATCACGAGAATCGCGGTGAACAAATAGGAGATGTTCTCAATTTTGAATCCAACGTTCGCCTAGGTTTAAATATTAGGATCTGACAAAAGAAAGTTTCAAAATATTGGAAATAATGTTGATATTATTTTTTAGGAATAAATAATAAACATTAGATAAACGCTTAAAAGAAAATTGATTAATGTTATTTACATTGTAGCGGATATCTCTCTAGCGCGCTAAAGGATTATGGAATATGTCGAAAATCAAAAGCCCTCAGTCCCGGGAACTTCCTCAGAAGTAATCAGTTAAATTCACAAAATGGACATGAATTAGACAAAGAAACAACTGAAAAAAGAGAACATTACCAAAAAAAACATCATCCACAGGGCTAACCACTTCTGGTCAATTAACACGACTGACAACGATATTAAGAATTTATTATATTATTGTTGAAATTAGTATTTTCAAGTGGTAATGTGGAAGTATTTTTATTATTTTTCGGTTGATATTCGTCCATTTATTTAAATAGGAAATAAGTATATAATTGCCTTAGCAGTTTTTTCATTTGGTAATAAATTCCAGAAAGTATGTTTTTTTTGTAATAATTGGAAAAGAACTGAGGGGTCCATAGTCCCTCACACATAGATTCTGTCTGTGTAAGCAACGAAAATGTCAGATTAGGAAAAAAAGTCTCAAGGCAATTTCTGACTATATAATCATGAGTATGTTTTTCTTAACAATATCTACTTGCACCTAAACTCTTATATATCTTGTGATGGTTTTCTTTTTTCTACGATTAATGCCACCGACACAACATATTACCACACGATTTCTTCAGTATTTTCTAAAGAACTCAACTTGTGTACTTAAATTAGTTGTTGGGTTCATATTATTTATACGCAACACTATTTTGTGTTCACTATTTTTCTCACAAAAAGAATCACTGGCGTATTTTGATGACCGTTTTTCCTTATCTATTTATTTAAAGTTCACACCCTAGAATTTATTAACAATAATTCTAGAACTCACAGTTTTGAGAATCACTTCAAGAATTTTAGAAATCATCTCATAAATGTGTTAATTCTCATTATTATGGTTGTTGTAAACATAAATTCAATGGGCCAATTAATTAGAACAGGTAACATCCACCACGGTAGCTACTCTTAATAACTAAAATTTTACCATTCAAACCATGACAGAAGGAGAACTAATTGTGAAGTTGCTTAAACCGGAGATAATCTATTTAATATCTTTTAAATTAGGGTCCATATATTGGACTTTGAATAAATTTCTTTAAAATGTTTATTATAATGAAGTACATGTTTAAGTAATGGTCTTCGAATTCAATATGAGGAGGCTGAGAAATGAAAAGGTCAATTCACGCTGAGTTCTTATGAACATTGAACAAAGATATAGCTTTGCATTGTCAGATCATTTACATGTTATGGCTAGCGCGCGGTTAACGTACGAGCCATTGCCCCCAGATGCCTGCTGTTCGTGAATTAGATCATATATCTTCAGAAGATAGATAAGTCGCGGTAGTTTAACGCCATCGATTCTTCTTATGAGTTACAATCTTGATACTTTTCAGATTATTATGTATATATTCAGTTTACACCCTCTACCATTGGGCTTCAGATTAAAGGTTGTCGAAAGAATAACAATCAAGAGAAACATGAAAAAAACCCCCAGTTTAAGCTCGACGAGAGCATATAAAGCCCTCTCTGCTAAATAGGCGTTGCGTCAATCCCTAGTATAGGGACGCTTAAAGACAATTGACCCTATTATAGAATCACCTACGGGGTTCTTATCTGACCTCTGTCCTAAACATCTATTTACGATACGATATAAAATATTGACTAAATGCGTCCATCTAAATACTGGGTTTAGATATCTGTTTATCAATCCAGATTGAGATATATCGACATATCCTGTGGATGATTTACTGTATTCATCTCATCTTGTAAAGAATGTTATACTGTGAGTGTATATGATTTTTTTCTTTTTTTTTTTATAATTGGATGTTTCCGTTTGTACTTTTGGTCCAGCCCAGCGAGAATATTTAACATAAAGACAATGTGAACTAGGGTGCTATCCGCAAATAAGAAATATTTTTAAACCGTTCCAAATAATTTTACCTGTGTGATTTGGTGCTCATACTGTATGCAAAAGAAATTTAATGAATGTAACCGTTTAATGTCTCCAATTAAAATTACAAAGTACATTTATGTAGTATACGATTAACCCGAGCCATTAATTGTTAACCACACTCTCCTATATATATGACTCTCATCTCCTCTT
>CAJDSM010058751.1:0-17953 GCA_903981925.1 Ostrea lurida | reverse complement strand
GTTGTATTTTATGGAGAGGAAATTGTCTGAGTGATTGTTGGTAGGAGTATATAGCAGCCTGGAGGTTCCCTGAGATCTGTTGACAGATACCCAGGATCTGCCATGATATGTCTCTTAAGTCCACATCTACAAATAGCCCCTGATCATGGTGAACTAGGACCTGTAGATCATCAAGAGCTGTCTGTGCTCTCATTGTGTCAATATGTCTGTAATACAGGAACGCCAGCATGTGTAACACAACTAAAGGTGGGATATGGAATCCTAAGACCTGGTTCTGTAAGGAAACCATCTGCTCTGTCATTAATTCATTGATATAAATGATTTTGTTGTCTAATTTTATATTCCATGCTACAGCATGTGTTAACTTTGTAGACCAGGACTGTCCCCCTACAGCCTCGGTATACCTCTCTGCGTCTACTGTCCAGTTACACATCACATATGGCTGTGCTAAGTTGACCTTTGTCATCTCTATCACAGACAAAGCTTCTGTGTATCTGAGTGTCTTGTAATAATACATTGCAATGTACAACCTGTCAGAAATACACCCAAACTTGGCTGCGAGTTTCAGCATGTGACAGGACACTTTGTCAGCAATATACACCAGCTTGTTTTTAGTGGTGTTGCTGCTGTACGTGTTTCGTAATGTAAAAGCAGCTCTGTGAAGGAGGGTGGCTGTTAGTCTCTGTAACATGAGAACTTGATACTGTGTCAGGGATGAGACTGTCAACTGTTGTACTGTGTTTAGATACTTCATAATGAGGTACAGGTCTGATGCGGGTATCGAATTCTTTTTAAATATGTCCAAGAACATTTCTTTATCAAACTTGATCTCAGAAACCAGAGTGTGCTCATCAGTACAAATACTGAGTCTGGGGTTATAAAAGACATTTACAATATAGGGCCTGAGGGAGGGACTGTGTAGTAGGGATGCTAAACCTTTTTCATAAAAACCAAACAGTATAACAAATAATCTGTTTTGTGCTTCTCCTTGGATATTGCTAAGAAACATGTTGTTTTCTTGGAATGAAAAAGTTTGGACAGACTGCCTCATACACCATTTAAGGATGAGCTTAAAGCAGTACCAGAAACAGTTTTAGAGAATTCGTGGACACCAGTTAGGTATGTGTTTCGGTTTGAATCATCCAGAAAACTGCTGTCTTCATATGATAGGAACACAGTAATTTTCTCGGCCATCACTCTACTCCATTGTTAATTGACTTCTTTAAGAACAATTTCAGCAAAACCGTAAGTAGGAATTGACAGTGGTTCATTGAATACACAAGTTTTTGTTCTGCCAGAGAGAAATGAAATTCTCCATTCATTTGCTTGTCTATGATTTCCTAATTTGTGTCCTATTGCTACAAAGTGACATCCACTTTTGACTATGTCTCTAACAACCGTGGCTGGGGCCATGTGTGACATCCTGTCATCCATGAGGAGGCAGACGGAGGCCAAAGGTCAGAAGCAAAACACTGAGCAGTGTCATATTCTATCAATTCTCTGAAAACTCCACTGCCACAAGGACCATGTACTGTAGAGTTTGGCATTATAACAGAGCATGTGATCTCTCTGTATTTAGAACTAGATATATAAAGTCCACCATTCATTGTGACTAATGCTGAGATAACACCTCTCCTTGCTCTTGGTGTCAGTAATCTAAGTAAAGTAAATCCGGGTGGACTTTCAGAAGAGACAGAGAGAATCAGGGATTGTCTGTGAACATTGTATAACTGAGTCTGAGATAAGTCCCAGATCACTGGGTGGTTGTTAAACCAATACATAGAATCTCTATCAGATCCCTTCATTCTGAATCCTTCTCTGTAACTTCCACTCTCCATCACAATGTCTTGGTCATTTCTTATTGCCTTATTCCTCGCCATCTCCTCAATGTCTATCACATCTCTCCGCATTGCCACCCGTTGTGAGGTCCCCAATGTACGACACAGTCCCACGAACATGGACTCTGACATATGTTGTATACCTGTTTCACTGACAAAAATAGAGATATTGTAAATTTTAATTTGAAATGAATTAAATGAATAAAATTCACAAACGGTTTTGTTATCTGTTACTTACATTTGGGGTGTTATACAAGGAGAGTCCATTTCTAAGTATTAATGTGGGTATTTACAGGTGTGGAATTTCCACTTTATCTACTTTTGTTTTATTTCAGTGTGCGATAATACCCAGGTGTTCGTGAACACACTTTATGATAAAAGGTATATTTCTATTCACTCAACATGAAATATTTGATATGTTCCCGTCGTCAAAATCGTGACTAGGGAAAGCATCTTTAATCAGTGAACATCAAATTTATTTCAAAGAAATGAGTTTCACATCAGATCCACAGGTGCTTGGGTTTAGGACACCCCCCCCCCCCCTATTTTTTTTACACCTTGAAAATATCTCAAATATATGTCAATAATGTCTTGCATATCTAAAAAGTCCAAAATAACTCAAAATAAGCCCTTTTAAAAAAATACCCTTTCTCGACATGTTGTATTATATTCACATTTAAGTCGATACCAGATTATTATGAAATAATTTAAAATGTTAATTGCACCTTTTATTGATCAGAATGTGGTGTTAGACAAGGTAATAATCTAAGCCGTTCTTCCTTGTTAATGACATTGTTGATGAACTTAATTAAGTCCCAAATAGAATAAAAACAAGAATTTGACAAAAACGGATACCTGGACACTCTAGAGGTGGGATCAGGTGTTTTGGAGGAGTAAGCATCACGATGTGAGCCCTTTGTTTCGATCAGGTAAACGGGATAATCCGTAGTCAAAATCAGTGTATGAAAAACGGCTTAGCAATTGCTATGAAACACATCAGACAGCACATGACCCAATGGCAAACCAGATCGTTATATAACGACCATGCATAGAATTAGCGAAATGCTGTGTTTAAACGTACCGGTAAGTTCGGTAACTGTTGAAACTCCTGCAACAACAACTTGTTTGTTAGTAGCCTAGTTGCCTCAATTAAAAAACTGATCATACACAGATCAAGCTCTAGCGTATCAAATATTCGTAGAATGTTACTTCGAAAATATGGAAAAGGTGAAATTGTCCCTTTTCAAATTTGTCATAAAGCTGAGTTGTGAGTCGCTAATGTCTATTTCCAATAAAAACATCCAAGTACGAAGCGGACATGGAAGACTCTGTGGTGTCTGGTGTGTCTAGTTTGAAGGGTTTTTTTTTCGTCGGTTAGATATCTGCGACGCTTTGAACAAGATGGATATTTTGCACGCAGATTTTATCATTAAATTTTGATACGGTGTGTAAATATCGATCTTGAACAAGAAATCGCAAGTTTTTAAATGTTCACTAAAGCTGTCAAACTTAAGTTTTTAGAAAATTTTCTGTAACCAAGGTGACATTTATAATAGACCCCTTTACATTACAAGCACAAACTATTTTTTTTTTTTTTCAAAATCTGGTGGAAATAAGATATTTTGAATGTAATAATAAACTCGATATAAGTTTCATCAACTTTTATTAAACGTTAAAATTTAGCTATGCAGGGGGCTACGAGCAAGCAAGCATACGGTACCCTATATATACAGTCCTTTATATTTAGAATGCTTTTGATCAGATACGATATTAGATATTTGATTGAATGTGTTTTAGACACCTGATCTGGTGTGTCCAGGGTCCCGTTGTCTGTTCAACCCTTGTTTTTGTATTCTGTTTGGGACTTAAGAATTGTGATCTACTGTGTGTGTGTGTGGGGGGGGGTGCAACATTGAACTTCGATTATCTCGGAACACTGATATCTAAAATACCATGGTATGTCGAACTGATTAGGAGTCCAACCCACCTAATTTCTTAGGCATTTTAACCCTCAATATCTTGAGATTTACGGATATCTCGAACTTTTTCTTGGTCACAGAAATCAAGTTCGAAATAACGAGGTTCGACTATATATTGTAAATTGACTTTTTGTCCAGGAATCCAAACATGAAAGGGATGATAATTTAAAGATCGATGTTGTTTTACATTTGGAAATAATTCAAATGCATAAAATTGGTATCTTAAACAGATAATTAATTGTATGAGTTATCTGGACTCATATTGATTCTTTTAAAAAATTGTTGATAAAATGAGTTGTATTATCCGTAATAGTCTCTAAATCGCATTCATGCAAAATCATTCTAAAACTTTACCTAACTCAGTATTTTTTAGATTTTATTTACTTAATTTTTATTTATTTTTTTTTTTTTTATATCATTCTATACATTAATAACGGGCAATTAGCTAGAAACCGGCAGGCAACTCACAGGTGACCACATAGGTGTTACAAACAAATACAGAACTCACGAGAACAATTACGACAGATCAATTAAAATCTGGAACTCAGTGTCAAAACAAATTGAGTAGTGAGACTATAATTGTTTAAATCCTGCACAAACATCTTTATATAGATACCGCAAACATATATAACCGTGCCATTTCCGATGGTCTTAAATTCTATAGCTGCGCTAATGACTGAGGAAGATGAGATGGACTCATCCACCACTCATTGGAGGACCATTTCATCCCGGATTTCCAGGGGATCCGATGGTAGACCACCACCGTCCTCTCGACGCAACACACCAAGTGTGGCAAGGCCCCTTTCGGGCAGTCGGATCGAATAAGTCAGTCAGTTATATTAGTGACCGTGGTAGGAGTTACCATTAAGACTACGACCGTACAGGGGTAAGTTTTTTCCCATATCTTAATTAACAGCTGATAAGCAAAAGATAATGTAAACAATTTTATTACGTGGATTTTGGATACTTGTTTGTGGAATATACATGTATGATATAAAAAAAATAATGAAATAATTTAATGGGTGCATTAATTCAATTGAAGAGATCAATAATTCATTCAGTGCGCGCATTAATTCAATTATTACTCTCATTATTTCTATTAATGCTCGCATTCATGTGGTGGAATTATTGCTCGCAAAATTTAATTTAATGATAGGTTTAAGTGATTTAATGATCTCTTTAATTCAATTAAAGATATCTTTATTTATTTACAACACTTTTGTATAAGGCATTGATACAATTAAAGAAAGCAATACTTAAGAGAGAGCATTAATGTCGAATTAAGATATATCTCTAATTATGCTCTCTTCAAAAGAATTATTGCTCTCTTTTAATTGAATTGATGAGAGCAATGATTGCATTATTTCAAGCATCAATTGAATTAATGATATCATTATTTCAATTGAAGAGAGCAATTATTAAATTATATCGCGCATTAAATGAATTAACGATTTGAGACGACTAACATTCTATTTCCCGTGAAGCAATTCTGTATGAAAATTCGAGTAGTTTCTGGAGGGTTTTTTTTCCCGCAAAGTTATCGCAAGTACGCGCTTTCTCCGAAGTTTGAGAAATGCATCAAAAGTAAGCCGTGGATGTCTCCCAAACATGAGAAAAAAGGGGAATAACCTGTAAGCATGTGTCAAGGTACTTGCATAAGACATCCAGCCAACTTTAAGTTTATTTTTCAATGTACCAAGCATCTTAAAACCTCTCAACCATATCGTTCCCCATGGGGTGGAAAGGATTTGTTCTGGATTACAAAGTTCTTTAATATGACATGGCCAGTAAAATTTCTGCCTTGGGCTCGCCTTAGGGGGGGGGACCCCCTTTGGATCTTCAAACTGCCCCTTTTGGTACAGACGTCCCGCTGGATTTCACACCCCAATTCATATATTCACATAATTTTTGAAACCATAGCAAAAAAAACCCATATCATTTACTATTTGCTTTGTAATTCTGACCAATCATGATTAATTATTATACCAAAATTGTGACCTTATCGTGCTGGGTAAAACGTAATGCATACACCGGTTTAGTATATATCGTAGAACAATGTCATAATATTTCTTGATTATAAATGAATTTCCCAGCGGAATCAATTACCATCATTGGATGTAAAGACAAGTCAAATTCCTCACTAACCACTTGATATACCATTTGATGAAAATGGCACCTCATTGATATACTCTGTCAAAAAGGTGGACCCATACCAAGAATTAGGAAAAACTTCCCCCCCCCCTCCCAGGTTCGTTATGTAACTGTTATGAATTAATATAATGTTAAAATTATTACCTGCTAGTAGGACTTGTGAAATCTAACTTGGAGAAGAAGTCTATGAATCCACCTTAAACCCATCTGTCAAAAGTATCATCAATTCGTGGGAGGTTTCCGGCGTCTTTTATGGTTTCTGGAGTTGAGTTTTCTGTTAATCTATGCATAAACGTAAGACTACCGTCCCTTCTTCCTGACCAGTACAATGCATAGAGGATTATGGGCCTATGAGATGCGTGTGGCTTTGTGTCCTAGGTCTGCAGCTTCATCTGGATCGAGACTCTTCTAGGTGGGACTTCTCCTCTGACCCTCCTCATCTCTGTGATGCGAGATGTACATAGTTTTCTACAGTCCTCTGTCACACTTTCATATTTGTTTCGAAGCAGTCTTTCAGCTCATTCAACAGTTTCTCTGAAATTGTGTAATGGAGAAGAAAAACATTAATACTGTAAAGACAAATATCAAATAATTATCAGAGAAACATGCTAGCGAAACCATTTTTGGGGCTAACCGCCTTTTGGCGGCGAAACGGTCTTTCGAAACGTCCCCGAACTCAAATGAAAGGACTTGTCCCAAAGTCGGCATATATGCTAGTGGGCTTTTATGCGAGTCTTTACCTTAATGACTCAAAAGACTGAGATCTCATCTCCCCATCTCAAAGGTGGGCGGTTACCTTTTTTTTTTTGGATTGTCCCTTAGAAGATCATTTAGAGGCTTCCTTCTGTAGAGGAGTTTTTCACGCACCGTCTAATAATAGCCAGCAATCCCCAAAAAAGGTTCGTAACTGTCTTGATGTTTGGTGGGGACTTTGCCATGTTGAATGGGCCCTTGTCTTTTCCGGAATCCCGTTGCTAACTCCCGGCTTTACTTACCACATTTCTTTGATGGTTGGTATTATAGTTAAAAAAATTAATATTAAAATTATTTATTGAATTACAGTGTAAAATTTCCCCCCACACATGGAACATGGGCAAAAGCGTACTTATCCCAAGTGTAGATACACTTTTAAACAGTAAAACAATTCTGGCATACTAAGAGGTTTTCTCTTCTTCGGCTAACATTACCATACCCGGGGTTCGTCATTGTGTGGGAATTTCCTGGACTGGTTGGAGATTATCTATGAATGATTGGTGGTGCCAATGGTAAATTACTACATCCATTTAATGACAAACTTCAAAGCATGTGGGACAGGATAAAGAGGTTTCTCGATGTTGATGCATCTATATGTAAAAATGAGGTACGGGACGTTCGCTCCAAGACGATTCGCACCTATACAATGTGATTTTTAACATCCCATACATTTATTCAATACCCCAATACATGTATATTATAAACGGCTGGCAATCTCATAATTAAAGAGTCTCATTATTCCTCCAAATGAAAATAATCCCAGCAGATGTAATATCGATTTTGAGTAAGAGTACTACATGGCGGTAGTTTACTTCCAATCAACCTTTAATTGTTTTGTGAAATCCGTTTATTGTGCTTCATTAGCTTTGCTTCATAAACAGTTTTAAAAATCTTTTAAATTCGATATAATTAAAAGACAAATATCAAATAATTATCAAGTAAACATTGCTACGAACTTTCGGCTAACCGCCTTTCGGCCCCGGGCGAAACGTCTTTCGGAGAGAAATCGTCCTTGGCGAGAAACGTCTTTCGGATGCGAAAACGTCCCGCACTCAAATGACAGGACTTGTCAAGTCGGCATATAATGCTAGGCTGGCTTTGAAGCGAGTTTTACCTTAATGAATCTCAAAAGCCTGAGATTCCACATCTCCCACATTTCAAGGTGCGGTTAACTCTTTGATTTTGTGAGCATTAGAAGATTAGACGGGCTTTTTCGGGTAGAATCCTAGAAACAGTAATGAGTCAGCAATTATTTTCGTCTTGCACATCACTTCTGGGATCTAGGCTAGAATATGTTATTGATAGCAAGCCGGGTAAAGATCAGTAGACAATCAAGAGAGTGAAATCCTAATAATGTTCGTTTGAGGTTGTGGGAGGAAACTGGCCATAGGTTGAAAAATTTGGGCCTCACTTATCTAGTCAGATCGCGCTCATTCGTTGCTACTCCGGCTTTACCTTACCACCTTTCTTTGATGGTTGCATATATAGTTATAAAATATATCGTGATATAAAATTATCATTTTATTGATTACGGTGTATTTCCCCACACTGACACTGGCAAAATGCGTATTAACCCCCAGTGTAAATAACCACTTTTACAGAAACATTCTGGCATATAAATGCGGTTTTCTCTTCTTCGGCTTTCTTACCCAGGGTTTCGTCATTGTTGTGGGAATTTCCCTTGGCTGGTTGGAAATTTCCATGATGAAAATTGTGCGGTGCCAAATGGGTAATTATAAGATCATTTTAATGACAAAAACTCACATATGAGCAGGATAGTGGTTCTCGATGTTGATGCATCTACATGTAAAATGAAGGGTAACGGGACGTTTCGCTCCAAGACGATTCGCAACCTACAAATGATTTAACATCACATACATTTTTCAATATCCCCAATACTGTTATATTATAAACGGCCTGGCAATCTCATAATAAGAGAGTCTCATTAATGTCTCCAAATTGAAAATAATCCCCAGCAGTGTAATTATCACAGATTTTTGAGTAAGATACTATGGCGGTAGTTTTACTTCAATCACCTTTAATTTTTTTGGTGAATCCGTTTTTGTGGATACAATACTTAAAAAGGCAAGACGCACATAGATGCTTTAAATGGTATGCAAGTACCGTTGTACGAAGCCATTTTGGAAGTGTCAATCCTGAAAGTGACCAACAATTTTATTTCATGAGAGAGAGAGATTTGCAAGAGAAGAGAGAGAGAGAGAGAAGGTCACAAGAAGAGGAGAGAGAGAGAGCACACTGTGATCTCGAGTTCACAAATATACAATGCAAATAATAATGGCGGCTATTTACAGTTCATTTATATAAGAATGATCTTACATTTTTTACGGATGATGCAGGTCACATCGACCGAATTTTAGACGGTAAAAACTATCATCAATTCTTTTGAACATCAGGCGTCGGGAATAGATCTGTATTCATCCACAAACCGTAAAAAAAAATTAAGATGTTTTCTTATCATTTAATTTTATATTACAAACAAACAACAATACATATCATTAGACCTTGAAATTGTTGTTCAGGTACGTGATCCCAAACAAACATTGACCGTTCGCCATATACCTGATTCAATTCTCTAAAAAGGTGGATTATTTAAGCCATTGACGACTCGGCGCCTAGGTAATCCACCGATAAAATAAAAAATAAATGATAATTTAATCACACTTTTAAATTTTAAAATTCATACCGACATATACTATTACTGTTCACTGGTAAAAGTTCTCTGTACAGAACTATTCACAAATTTCCAATTCCTTTATTAGTATACCAAGAACATAGACGAAACAAAACATATGAGTACGAAATATCTTACGCGAAGTTCTCCGTCACAGTTGGCCACTCACAGTCTATACTTCACTAGGATAGTTTTGACATACTAAAAAGTTATATTTGCACTTTTTGGACTAAATTAACAATATTTGAAGATATAAACCAATTCCAAATGTCCGAAAAATAGGCCGATTCTGCATTGACCCCAAAACGCTCCTCACCGTCAACCCTAAATTAACACCACTTCTACTAGAGACCCAGGAATTTTGCCCTGGACAAACTGGAAAATCTCAAGCTAGTCCTGCCGCACTTTGCTTAACGCTTATACGCTACACGCCGTGTCAAGGACATTCACATGAGGAGAAGGCTACGGGAGTTCTTCTATAACGCTGTACTTAACTTTGGTTTTATAAAACAAGTGGTAAATGATTTTAAATTGAAAGGATTATGCTTTGATGTGCTCCTTTAGTTGTTGGTGAAGGGTTTCTACAAATGTTTCAAATTGTTATATTACTACGAATGCGACATATTGGTCGTAGCACAAACAAACGTGATCAACTCCATTTTAAAGCGAAAGAGAGGAGGTATTTTGATAGTTTGTAAAGAAGAGACTTAAGCAGTAGTAGTGACACATCAAGGCACATATAATTAATCTCGAAACAAGCGCAACGCCACCAACTACTATTTTTATATATTACAAAATGGTATGAATATATATATCAACGTTTGAATAGTTGCACTGATGATCATGAACCGCGGCGAAGAAACTATCGATTCTGCATATAGTATATCACCTCCCTCCTAAATAGCACTTTTTAACTTTTTAATTTACGAAATGTCTTTCTCATTCTTTTATATTGCTCGTGGATATGCGAATTTTATCACAAGAATGTCTATTGAATAGCAAACACTATAAAAATAGAGTTGCAACTCAACGCTCTATAAATCTATGCAATATAAACCAGTACGAAAGTAAAGAACAGAACACTGCTAGATCTATAATGTTTATTAACTATACGCAAAACCGTACATTGCTATGTATGGTATACATATACATTTTGTGGTCTTCGATGTACATTTGAATAGACATGTTATTATTTATTTTAGGCTATCTGAACGTATATTTGCACGGAATTGTAACAGTAGAGATATAAAAGGCTGGTACAGTTTTATAGTATAATTTTCAAAAGTCCCCGATAACATCATCATATGAATTTTTTTTATTCTAACCGTGAGAGATCAGCATTGAGGTAAGAAAATCGTAACTTCCCGTTTCAATAAAAAAAAGGGTTTATTTTATATTCAACAGTTTAGTTTTTAATGCATATTATATTCTGTTAGACCGATTTTGTACTATTTTTATAACAACTATTAGGTGCGTTTTTTAAATTCCTTGAAAGTTTTATTAAAAACTACATGCAAGAAATAACAGTCCGAATCTAAGTTGTTCAGATAACTTGGACAAAGTTCAGAAGCAACCAATGTAGAAATTAAAATACGTGTCAAAATGCAGTTTAATCTAATTGACAATTAATAAAATGAATCGGGCACCCATGTCGGCTTTTGCCACATGTGCCTTGTGATCTTAAAAAAGATATTTAGATATATAATAATATAGTTATATACTACGGGAACAAATTTTTCCAAGCCCGATTATATCCTGCCAGCCTAAATATCTAATTTCTTTTGTGCTCTCCTCTCTTACTTCGTCTATAAGCTTCTCTCTCTCGATTATACAATCTCATGTCTCTCTCGCTCTCGAGAAAAACGAATGTGGGATACAGGAAAGTCAACAGGACTAAAAAGTCTCTCTCTCTCTTCAACCATCTCCTCCTCCAGAATCTCTCTCCTCAGTCCTCTCATGCATCGTCGAAAAAAGTTTCCAAAACAAACGGACAAAATGGACATTTTCTCTCTCTCTCTCTCTCTCACGTCTATTTTAATTTGACTTTGAATTTTTTTTTACGCACAACTTCATGCTTCATAGGAAGCTACGCCACTGCAGTCGTCCCCCTCCACCCCCTCCTTACATTTGAAGATTACACCTAAAATTATCGTGTTTGGGCTTTTTTCTCCTGACCTATTCTATAGTGTGTCAGTCAAGAAGATATCTGTAAGCTACCGCGCACAACTCACAACATCAGCACTTAGAAAAAGAAAAAAGAAATGGCAAATAACGCGGCCTGCTCACACTATCTAGATCTGTAAATTGCTGAATTAACTCAGTTGTATCAAAAAAGTAGACTGTTAAGAGAGTTAACCAGCTTTAATAAACCTGTGCTAAATGATGACTAGAGGACATGTTGGGGTTTTACTTATTGAAATTAAGGCCTACATGTGACCATACTACTTACTAATGCACCTGCCTCAATTTTCTCCCAACCAGGATTAAAACATGTAAATATATCGCTCGGAGGAAAAAAGGTACAAAAATCGACAATAACCGAGCACACATACGTGTAGTTGGTTGGAATAATTTCAGAAACGCAGTCAGTGTTAAAACCGGGATGTAATCTTATTGTTTTAAAGACAATCATACATCGCCATTATTTCGCGTTGCTTTTAATGACGCTCATACGTCAAATGACATTAGGTTGTTATCGACGATTTGTTCAATCAATGAATGCTATTAACCAAAATTGAGAGAACACAAGCTAATGAGAAAACAAAGCTTTGAAATGTTTTGACCATAAACTTAATAATATAACAAATAAAATATTGCGTTTTATAGAAAAGTATTGTACTATCACAGTCAGGCACACAAGGATCGGTCACCCCTGTGGAGGACTCAAAACAGTAGTTGCAAATCGGATCCAATCGGCCCTGTGCACATAAATGTCAAGGATAAAAAGTTTGTCCTAACACTTTTATTTTGTAATATATGTAAGTAATCCTGATGAAACCTGTTTATTATGGAAATTAACTAAGGCCTATATGGACTTGAGGCATTATACTTAGAAAAGAATATTTAAAAAAAGAAACCCAATCCCTTTAAATGTTTACGTTACTATGTAAGTGTTATAATATATATAATAAATATATTCTAAACCTGGACATGCAAAACATGGTCCATAATCATAGGGCATTATTTAAGTATAGTACTTAGCACCCCCACCCCTTTTAATGACCAAATATTAATTATGAATAGATTTAGCGTATAATTGAAATTAAACTCCAAAGAATTATTTTAATCAAAATACCTTAAATATATCATCCAGGAAGCCTTCGCCCCCAAACTGACTCACCCCTAGACCTCTGCTCAAGTTAATTAACCCCCCCCCGCCCCCCCCCGATTGGACAATCATGAATCTCGCCCAACCATACTGATATGTTTCTGATTTGAAAAAATCCACCAAATAATTTTAGTGATAAATATCGGCATACTACCTGTTATAATCTGACCGCAAGAATTGAATATGAATAATACATGGAGTCTTACGTTCCGTAATTTTCATAATTTAGCTTGTGTGTCCCTGCACCATCTTCCCTGTGAGCGTGATTAGATCGAAAAAGAAAAGTAATAATTCAGGGGACGGATTAAAGAAATCGAGTTGGGGGGTGGGCGCAACATCATAATTATAGGCTGGGGGAGGCCTTGAGGCCCCCAGTGCGGTCCAGGGGCGAAAGCCCTGGTGGGGGCCCAGAAGGGCGGCCCCCGGAAGCTCCAGAAGTTTAAGAAGATTCTTGTAGGGCTTGCAAAATTTGTCTCCGAGTAGTCATTTTCACTATATTTCTATCATTTTCAATCAATAAAATGACGCCTAAATTTTGGAAGGTTTTTGAATGGATATACCTTTTCCTGATGAATTTCTTTTGAAACTGATTTAATCTTTACAAAATTAAATCTCAGGAGTGGTGGCAATTTATAATTTTCCACGTGAAAAATAAGATTATATTATTAACTTAGTAAAATTTTTTTTTTTTTGGGGGGGGGTTTTACCCCCCCTTAATCCGACACTGATAATGACACGAAGTAAAATAAAAAAATACACTTGTCCATAAGGTTTATTTTATAAACAAAAGTAGAAGATAAAGGAAATGTTATGGACCTTAAGTACATGTACATACAAAATGCATGCACATATAAATGCCATTGTCTGAACCATAGATTTTCCTCTCAGAATACCATACTGCTTCATTGAATACAGTGAAGGAGAGAAAATCCGTGAGTTCCGAGAGTTCTTTGTTATCCCCCCCGCTTTATCATAAAATACTGAAATACAGTTGCTATGACAACTAAAATACTCTGTTAATGTGAAAGAAAATATTGTGGCCCCACTCCATGATCATAATTAAGAATTATATAGATTGTTATGATTTGACTCCTATATTAACAGATGGTGGATTTTAATATTACCATGGCAACCAATTCTTAAGCTACATAATTGGTACATGTACATAATAGGGCATGTTAAATGTTTTATTTTTTTTATATATTTTTTATTAATCAGTATTAAAAAATGGTATACCAATAAATTAGTTTATTTGGTGTGTTTCCCGGCCCCAATGTAATGTGTTCGGGTATAGATAGCGCAACTTGTCATTGTCTGTTAGCATTGGGTTCATAAAACTAGCAAAATGTGGTTGCCATGGCAACTGAAGTATTTTTGCAAACATGAAAAAACATTAACATTTATGACAAATTACTTGAATTAGGGTAACTTATAATGAAATAATAATAAATTTTTAATTGTATATTCTCAGATTGTGAGATTTTTCATATTACCAAGGCAACCGAATTTGAACAAATATTTAGTTAGCAAAATAACACATCACATTGATTTTATATTTACAATAAAGGTATGACTTAACTTATGCATAATTCTTCATACCTGTATGTGGGTGCTTTTTCTTGCAAATGAACGTCTAAATTGGCCTAAAAATTGAGTTTTTCAAAAATGGGTCAAAATGCCAGACATTGATTTTTCAACTCCCAGAAAATAGGCAATCCAATTGTGGAAGTCATGAATGTTTTTATAATGGTTATTTGTTATGCTGAAACCATAGTCTTTAGGTAAATAAAATTTTGCTCACAGTACATTATTGTGTATTCCCTTACTCAAAAAGGGCCAAATAACCATTTTTTAACACTTGGGAGCCATTCAGGGTGCTCTTTGTTTTTACCAATGGCAACGGTACTCAAATCAATTTTCGGTACCAATATCTTGAGAGGGTGTAAATAATCACACATGCCAAATTTCAGCAAAATCGGGTAGGGGTGCCTGGGTATATAATAAGAGCGGAAAGCGTTCTTAATGTTCTGCCTTTGCTAGGAGGCTCCCTTACCTAATGCAGCTGGTCTCAATTACGTGTTCAAAATTGGGTAATACGAAACTGAGGTGAAAGCCGGATCTATTGTGATTGATACTATGGATGAGGGGGTAAGAATAAGTGGTAAGGCATACCCACTCCATTTTGACTTGGGAAACAAACCCCTATTGTGGATGCAACGTAATTGTGCATAGGTGGCGCCTAGTAAATAAAGTGACCCGCCAATAACGACCCGCTGCAACTCAACAAGAATTTTGTCTTAAAGTACCCTGTTCATGATCCAAGGCCGATGATAATTTTTTTTTGAAAAAAAGCAATTCTGGCCCCGAGTATTGAAGTTTAAACCCTGACGAAAAACCATCTAACAAATATTCGCCGAGACTTTATCTGGTAATATCCCAAAGTATTTGTGTACATAATTATGATTACTGGGGAAATCCCATGTCCCATGGATGCCTGGGATGTCAGATTTTTGATTGGATGGACCTGCTGAGCTGGATCAGATTTCTGGCGAAAGGACTTTTTGTTGTTTTTGCTGTTGGTGCGCGAAATTTAATGGTTGGAATTAACCATGTGGTTGACTAGCGGTTTGTGTTGGGGTTTGGTCAACGACTGTAATGGTGTTTGCCATTGCCATCTCAGACAGCGGTGGAGATACCCACATTGCGCTCTGTCACATGCACCCCTTAGTTAATATATAATCGTAGTATTATGAAGGGGATTCATGTTTGGCTATTAGCACTATCAGGTGGTGGGGTCATATACATGTACATTAACCAAAGCTCGCTATCCACTAAGCGCCCCCAGTTTCGAGATGGGTGTGCGCCATTCGTCAGAAATTTGTAGAGAAACTGGGATAAAGAACAAAACTGCCGTGTCCTTCAACCTTACATTAGGTATATAGATGATGTGTTTTATCAATTAACAATCATAAATTTTTCACGAAATTATGTCCATTTGATATATCCCGAAGAAACTCGATATCAATGACACCACAGACCTGACCTGACATATCTGCTTCATTATTTGGATATTTTTTTACTTAACATTGAACTCTAATGGCAGAACGACAAACTACATTATATGATAGCGCGTGATACTTTATCTTTGCAATCGTCGTCAACTTTCTTTTCTATGTGTTAATACCAATATACCACTATCAACCTGCGTATGGTGTGTATATCTCCCATGTTGATTCGATACGCAAGCGCATGCTATGCGTATGGCGGACTTTTAAGCGAGGCCAACTATAAAAAAAGTTTTTATTGCTTGCAGGGTTATAACGAATCTCGTCTTAAAATAATCATTTCGCAAATTCTATACGGTCGCTATATAATGACTTGTTGCGATTACAAATTATCACTAATAGTCCAGTATTGTTGACTGATATGTTCATACCCTTTGTTAGACTGACATTTTCCTACTTAGATTTGACTACGGTAATTCCCATTTACGTTTTATTTTCCGACTAAGGGCTCACAGCGGGTTGTTGAACCGGTCGCAGAGGATGCTTACTTCCTCCATTGCACCTGATCCTACCTTCCTGTTTGTCGGAGGTGCGGTGTTGCCCTAACACTCGATTTGTATATGTTTTTTTGGATTATGTAATTATACGTTTGACACAAATGTTAACCTTCGCCTTTTTGTACGAAACTGCTCATCATAATTAACCCATCCCTTGGATTTCATAGACCCTAAGCGAATATCATGCAGGTATTTAAACAACTGCTGGGTTCTATGCGGGTGCGCTGCGGAGTAGATACTGGCGTAAATGAGGAATGCGTCAGTCCATTTATCGATGGACAGAATTTTGTTGGAGCATTTAGGCTGAGTAACGAGATGACCTTGCGAGTCAATGGTGAGAGTAGCAGCCGACTGAGTACTGGCTGGGTCCCTAACGAGCAGCGCCCCAATTCCACCTCAATAATTTTTTGCTTAGTACATCTGTAGCATACTCTACGTGGTACTCAATGGGAAAAGTAAAATGGAATCCTGCAAGGGAGGAGAGGGATGGTGGCAATTTTGCACAGAGCTAACCACAGAGGTCATAGGCCTAGTTGAATTCGATGGACCGGAATATGCACTTGGCACAGTAATGGCAGTATCGTTAGTGTGAAATTGATCAAACGAGGGAAAATTACCAGAAACTACTGGAGGATCAAAATAAACCCTACCCGGATCTTGCTCCGTGGTTGGTAATCCCGATGGTGCCTGTGTAATTTCCCTGCGTCCATCTTATTGCTCCCCCTGTCTGCGATGTCGGGATGTAGGCGGCTGAGGGATGGACTGCCTCTCCCCTTGCCCAGATGTGGCCACCGCGGGTAGTTGTCGCCTACGGAGACCACGTGTGTCATGGGGTTCTGGCTGGGGCAGAGTTCTGTTACGCCTCGCTTTTGCCTTCGGCATTGCTCACAGTAGCAACAAAGATACAAATTAAGAAATATAAATTACCAGAATAGCTTGTGATGTTAAAGATGATCGCGATGCACGTTGTTAGATCAATCTGAAAATGACAAAAATTTTCTATGCGCTTCAATCCTGATAAATTATAGCCATCGATTCACCACGAGAGATAAAACGTATGAATGAATGTCTAAATTAAATAGCCAATTGAAAACAAATTAGCGGTATAAAAGTTAATTTTGAATGATATTTCCGAGAACATATTATTTCAGGGCTTACCGACTAAATTTCGATTTGAAAGAGGAAGAGACAATACATTGATATTCTAATATACGAGTTGGTTTGCTCGGTCTCAAAATTTCCGGAATACCCTTGTATAAAATACGCATATGTTAGACTAGCGAACATATGCGATATTATTAGTGATATTACACAACTCACCACTGTCAGTATATTGTATTATGGCACGTGCCGCATGAATTCATCGGAGGGGAAAAGGGTCATTTGATTTTGAAAATGAACAAACGATTCTTATGGTCGATACTGGCAAAAATATTCTAAAAAGTTTCCGAATGTGTAGTAACTCGCGTGCTTATCCGTCTTTTGTCATCTTCGCTAGTCATGAGTTTTCAGTCCACTCTGCTCCCCATAAAATGGTGTATGGGGAGCGGAGTGGACCGAAAACCCTTGGCTAGCGAGGATGGTCTTTTGTATGAAATTTGAGAAACACATGCACATTCCTTTTAACATCCAAAAATGGGGAAAATGATG
>CAJDSM010058746.1:5750-18930 GCA_903981925.1 Ostrea lurida | reverse complement strand
TGTGTGGTGGGAGGTGGGTGGCAAACACTTTCCAATAATTTTTTTGTTGACAAGCGAAAAAAATAATAATAAAAAAAGAGGTCTTTTTACCTGCAAAAATGGGGGGGGGGGGGTAAACTCATAAATCACTGAAGATGTAAGTGGGTGAGGATGGAGCATGACAAAACTTCTAAATACATTAACCTAATCGTAGTTATGCCCAGAAAAATAAAGTTTACTATGACAAAAAAGTGGAGTGACCGGTGTGGTCACACATACATTATCCCACCGGACGACAAACACATGCCATTCCTCTACTACTGCACATGTAGTCTACATACATAAACATGATGATTGAAAGTAATAGTGTTATCTTGATGTAGTGAGGAAATATACAAGCTTGGGTTTTTAAGATAATTCATTTGATCGATTGCATGTTACCAAGTTGGGGCAAACTAGGCGAACATTATGCATTTTTCCAAAACAAGTTATGTTTAGAGAGTATCTTCATTTTTTGTCAATAAACCTTTAAGATATCTTTGCTGTTTGGTTTTACATGAGCCGAATATTCAGTTGGCTTTGAATGACATAGATTTGAACAATACATTAATTTTTTTATATTTATACATTACTAAACATTGGCTCTTAGGGTTTACAGATACATAGAATAAGACCATCGACAAATGAATTTGAAGTGCTTTTGGTTCTTTCGACTTGATTTGCTCTTGAGCTTATCGATACAAACGTGCGCCTCATGCGCCAAAAATAAATGCTCTCTTATTTTCTTACTAGTTCAACAGCTTATTCATCCACATAACTGTTACAATTGTCGAAATATTTCTGGAATTAAATTTATAAAAGATAGTATTCGAATTTATAACACCCTAAGCTATTATGATCGAGATAAATATATTGTACTACACGTTGAGTTAGGAGTTATAAACGCTTAATAAATCCCTTCGGCGGATTACGTACAGCGTAATATTAACTACTCCAGTAAATTAGCTTCTATCCTAATAATTGTAACCCTCAAGTCCACAAGTAGAGAGAGAAGTTGTTTGTGTCTGCAGGTGTTGAAGATGAAGTCCATTTAGTATTGACTGTGATTCTAGTACTAACACCTAGGAACCATTAAGCATTCCATGAATCCTTGATATACGAAAGCTTTAGAAACAATTTTTTGGCCAATGATTATGAATGTGACAGTGTTTTGAAAATTTTCCACTGCACGTATATGCTGTCACTATTGAGAAAGTGGATTTCTCATAGACTGTATTTGACTTTTATTGTCATTTGGATAATCTCCTTGTATATATTTATATGAACTCGGTATTGCTTGTATTGCCATGCTGGGCCGAAAATGGAATAAATTAACTTGTACTTACAGAGCATACATGGAGGAGAGTCTTTTCGCATTATTTATTACTGACACAGCGAGATTGCCTGCTCAGAGACATCAATAGACGGGTCATTCTGAATATGCATTCCAATTCAACAGGGACTCGTGTCAGATGAACGTATATTTGTCCCGAATATAATTATTCTATTATCCTGTTACAATAGAATTTTCTGTTATTCTGTGTGACATGTGCATTACACTTTGTGCACACTGATAGAAATATAGTCTTCTAAAAGGATTTTATTGCACGTGAATTATAATAAAATACATTTGGCAGCTATTGATAATCAAAAGGGTGGATATTTCCAAAAGTAATTTCTATAGACCCGCCCCTCCCGGCAATGAACGTTGGGAGGGGGGGTAACAGGTTTCACCCTGTACATGTCTGTCCATTACTGTCTGTCCGAATACTAGTATGTTGTCCACAACTCCCTTAACGACTCGCAGGATTTAATGAACTGTACTGAGTGTTGAATCATAGATGGCAGAATTGCATACTTGAGGGGGATTTTATCTGACAATATTTATTTACAATGAATATACAATTTGAATTTGAAATATAGTTGTGTTCATTGACGAGTGTCCCGAGGGGGTAATTACGTTTGCCGAAAGAAGGACAGTTTCTACTGTTATATAACGTAAAAAAAAAATTAAATGGTCAAGGGCAACAACTTTATGGTAGGTAAATATCCTTCTATCGGTAATAACTCAGTGTGATACTTACTCACTATTGATCTCTAATATGGAATAACAACATTTAATTTGATTAAGTTTTTTAGACTCAGATAATAAAAGAATTTCTTGCTAGAGCTGTTCATTAAAGGTGGTTTCTTTTTTGAATTAATTTTAATATAATTCCTTGACCCGCTAACCGAAAGTTATTAGCATATTGTATAGCCACATTGCTGCAGCCGTCGTCGAAAATGCTAGTATAATGTTCGTTCGGGGCACTTTCTATTCTCTCGGAAACCTGGGGCCATATAAATTAGGCATGTTGAATTTGCTTTATCATCTGTCATTCATTAGTGACTGATTTCTTAATACGAGACTAAGGGGTGAGGCATCTGTGTGTTTGTTTACCAGGGAGAACGGGATTTATGTCCAATGATATGAATATGCTTTAGAGTCCTTGGGTTGAAATACGATATTTTGTGCAACCATTTCCCATAGCAATTAGCATATTACACTTATATTCACATACTCTGATTTTACTTAAGCCATGCAGTAGAGCAAACTTCTGTAAGTACAAGCAGCGCTTAATTTACTATCTAGAGCGAGGGGGGGGGGGGGGATCCTTCAGTGAGACTGTAGGCACGCAATCCCTTGTTAATTTCTGCTGTCCAGTAAGAAGATCAGCGAAAATGTGTGATATTACTAATTAGCGAGATGGTACGTGTTTTGCTATGCGAACTCCGAGAAATAATGTGAACATACATGAGCTTTTCGTTGTGTCGATTATTAATTAGTTTAGAGAATATGATTGGTAGATATATAAAAGAATTTTGAGTGTTGAACACTGGTATTGTCTAGCAATTCCTTTAAACAAGTCGTATCATCATTACATTAAATATTGGGAAGACAAAAGCTCACTGATTTTGGGGGAAACTTGGTATTCAAGTCACCAATCTATTGGTGATCCTTCTCGAAATATAATTAAGAAGATTACTAATGTAATGAATTTTGCAACTAGAAATGACTATGTTCCTCAAAAGTTACCATATATAGTGACTTTATATATAGTAAATGCGATTTGTCTCAGGGGGAAGCCAAAAATTATGGGAAACTCATACGATTTTTAAAAGAACATATAAAACGTTTCAAGATTTGTACATAATATGCATTAAAATTTCATAAATTTTAACAGATTCAACACATGTATGATCAGCTCGGGCATCATTCTATTGATTCATTTAAAATATTCGTTGAACAGATAAATTTAGTGACGCTTATAGCTCTAATCTTATTTAAAGAAAAACCCTCAATAATAAGTAGATACGACATAATTAGATATGATAATCCTAATAGTGTGTATGGCATAATACCGGGATAGATATCTATAAAATACTTCATGATCATAATTATCTGGGATTGGGATAATTTGTTGTTTTCGTCTTTCCGTTCGAGAGTACTTCAACGATCATTTTTTTTGAGACGTAACCAATGCATGGTGAATAGTTGCAAATTTAGACAATATGCAAACTAATTCTTAGAATACGCCTCGTGACGGGAGTTTAAGTTTTTCGGGACCGATGAATGTTGTTAGGCAATCGTTCAAAGGAATTTGGATTTCCAGGTAACCACCAAAAGGTAGGGGGAGGGATTGACCTCATGGAGATGATGTACATTATGAGCCCCAAAAAATCTTGTTTAAAGAATGACCAGTTAATTAAAGGAGGACTTATGCGTCATATGGTGAAATATAGTTGATGCTTCTGACGGAAAGCATCATTAAGGGTTGGACTAATGCAGGTCTCTGTAAGGAAATTAATTCATTAAAGATTGGAGAGAGGATATATTGGCGCAAGTGGTAATATAGGTTTGTCGTTGTCTAACTTTTGTGGATGTCAACCCCGGCTGAGGCCCTTCAGTCGAAGGTTACAGGGATTTGATTTGAAAGTTTCACCCCCCCCCCCCCCCCACTCTCTGTGATTTTTTTAAGTTTGCCTCCCCCCTTTCACAATCAGTTCTACGCCTCTGGACTATAGAACATTGTACATATAATGAATGCTACTAATCCAATTGCTTTTGTTGTTATCATACAATACATTGTTTTAATATACAGCATTTCTTGATTTAATGATTCTACAGGGGAATCTAATATTCTTCGTAAATATTTAAAACAGTTTTTATAACATCAAAATACATAGGGAATCAACCAAGTTCACCTACAATAGCTTGATTTGAGGCTTTATTATATACACCACAAATATATTTCAAAAATTTTAGGTGCATTTTTTCACAGTGCATTTTATTAAAGAAGTTTCCTATACAATGATTAGGGCGTTTGACAAAACTTGTATCTGTATTTATTGTTCCCCAAATTTCACATGCATAAAGCAGTATCCCAGTAATGATGTTCACCTAATACTAGTATACTAATATTATCACAGTCGCTGTGGATACTGTAGACATGATTATATAGAATACAGCGGATAGCAGTGCATAGTCTTTGTGCGTAAAATGACAATACTGATACACCATCGTAATGTCTTCATTTCTTCATTGTTAAATTGGTCTTCAATTCCACTGAAAAAAAAGATTTTAAAAGATGCTGCAATTATTAATCTGTTGCTAATATGTAATATCTACTAGTATTTGATGATTCTGTAATTAAACATGAATTGTGCAGATATTTTAAAACTCAAAACTAATAACACTAATGTGTCCTTGCAACATAAATACAGTGTATATTGTTTTGTCCATCTAAGAAGCTGATCATGAAAATATTTGTTCATGAATGCACTTTTATTTTACTAGTTCACTTAATGGCAACAAACAATGTTCGCAAAGTAGAGGCAACAAGAAAAGGATTCAGACCAAACTATTTAAGTATTTAATTAATAATAAAAACCAGAGACACTCGGGTCATGGATAATAGATAAAGACCATACTAGTATATAGAGCAATGGAAGAAACATGAACAATGACCGTGTACTCCATGGGATTAGAGTTTTAGGCAAGATACAAACCAAACTATACGCTCCAAGATTTTACAATTGATCACCGTTATGAGAGAAAGATGTTTGTGATACCCATTGATTTTCAAGGTCGGAGGTCAATGGTCAAGGTTTTAACATCACTTTAGCAGAAAAACGTTGAAGGCAGTATACAGACCGAATCGTTAGCTTCAGGATATTACAACTTGGTGTATTTAATCACCCTGGTGAGAGGAAGATGCCTACTGTTTTTCAAAGTCAGAGGTCAAAGGTCAAGGCTGTATGCCACTTAGTAGGAAAACGTATGCAGGATACAGACTGAACCATAAGCTCCAGGATCTTACAATTTGGTACAATGATCATCATGATGTAAAGGCAAAGATGAATTTCGTAAGTCCCAAATAGAATACAAAAACAAGAGTTGGGCAAACACGGACCCCTGGACACACCAGAGGTGGGATCAGGTGCCTAGGACGAGTGAGAGAAATATGCCAATATTTTTTCAATGTCAGAGATCAAAAGTCAAGGTTACATTATAATGTAATATCACTTAGTAGGAAAACATTGTTTGCAGGATACAGACTGAACCGTTTTACAATTTAGTACTATTAATCACCATGATGAGCAGAAAATGCGTATTTTTTCTCAAGGTCAGAGTTCAAAGGTCAAGATTGTAATAGCATTTAGTAGTAAAACGTTGTACTCAAGATACAGACCGATTCGTAAAATCCAGGATTTACTACTTGGTACAGTTGATCACCATAATCAGAAGAATTGTCTATAGTTTTCAAGGTCAAAGTCGTAGTGTCACTTAATAGGAAAAAGTTGTAGACAGGATACAGACTGAACTGCAAGATCCAGGATAGGAAGATGTCTATTGTTTTCCAAGGCCGGCGGTCAAAGGTTAAGGTCGTAATATCACTTAGCAGGAAAACGTTGTGGTCAGGAAACAGACTGAATCGTAAGTTCCAGGATTTTACATCCTGGTTCAGTTGATCACCATGATGAGAGGAAGATGCCTATTAAACATTTTCAAGGTCGGAGGTGAAAGGTCATGAAATGTCGAAGTGTCAGGAAAACGTATAGTACGCAGGATGGAGACTGAACTGTAAGATCGAGGATAAATACAACTTGGTACATTCGATCACCATGATGAAGGAAAGATGTCTATTGTTTTCACGGTCATGGCTAAAAGGTCAAGGTCGTAATATCACTTAATAGGCAGGAAAACGTTAAAGGCAGGATACAGACTGAACCGTTAAGCTCCAGGATCTTGACCCGTGGGAGTCCGAGTTAGAATAGATCCCCAACATCCCCTTGCGTGCCGAGTAAAAGGCGACTAAATGAGGGCGTCATATCGGTAGGCCCGAAAAAACCAGGAGTCCTGTACAAAGCAGGTTTGGAACGATAAAGATACCCCCTGCCAAAGCCCTGAGTGCCGAGCAAGGTAGGACACCGCAAGTGTGACGCTCATACCACATATGAGTGAATTTCTTGAGTGGGAATAATACAATTCCAGCGATCTTACAAGTATGGTACAATAGAATCACTCATGATACGAGTAGAATGATGCTAGTGTTTTTCAAGGTCGGAGGTCAAGACGCTGAAGGTCGTAATATCAACTTAAGGAAAACATTATAATAAGGATACGGACTGAATCGTAAGCTCCAGAATCTTACAACTTGGTACCATTATGAGAGAAAGATGCCCATTTTTTTTTCAAGGTCAAAGGTCACTGTTATAATATCGTTCGGTAGGAAAACACGGCAGGCAGTAAACAGACTAAATCTGAAGCTCTGGGATCTTACAACGTCGTACATTTAATCACCATGATGAGAGGAAGATACCTATTGTGTTTCAAGGTCAGAGTTCAAACGTCAAGGTCATAACATCAGCTATTAGATACCCTTGTAGATATAACAAAGAACAAACCGTAATGGAGCTAGGACTGTCAAAATTGGTACGTATGTTCTTTATGCCAAGTGAGGGATACATATTGTTTCTCAATAAACATTTAAGCCCCCATCACATCGGAACACGACATTACTACGATCTTGATTTTTGCCTAAATCGTGGCAGGTTGTAGTGTGACCGTCGTGAGGTCGTGGTATGAACGTGGCTGGTCGTGGTTGACCACGACCGCGCTACGTAAAATCTGAGCATGCTCAAAACATTCGTACCGAGGTCGTGGTGAAAAAAGAGCGTACTGGTGGCGTAGTGAGGTCGTTGGAAGAGCGCAGGGCGGTTGGGGACTATCGTATTGAGGTCGTGGCACAGTCGTACTAAAATCGTCCCTATAATTTATAGCCGATCACACTACGCTGCTACTACGCCCTCGTCACGATCATACCACGATTGAATTACGATCTTACCTCGACCACACCACGGTGCTACCACGTTCTCTGCGTTCTTAACATGCTCTTACTACGATCTTGCTATGACCACTTAAAGGACAGTGTTAACTTTGCTGAAATATGAATCCCACTAGAATCAGTACCAGAGTACGGGCGTATTATGCCACATTGGTATGCTCTTGTTTTCAAATATATATGGAATGATTTTAGTAAAACAGAATTTAATAAAATAAATAAAAATGACTAATATGTTTAGAGAAATTATGCATTTAAATTAAATGTGCATATTAGGGAAATCAATGTAGAATACACATAAGGTAGAGAAATTACCACCATAGGAGTTATTGCCTTTGACAATATTATTTTCGTTATAAATAATTAATTATCTATGAAAAATATCAACATTTCCACTCTCAATAGTTTACCAAATCATTTATTATATCCAATGAATAAAATTCCTCTAATAGGAGATATATTTCTATCATGTGAAAAGTCTAATGTAATAAAGATTTTTGAAATATATTATTGTGGGGTGATGAATCTCTTACTGGGGATGACAATATGAAACTTTACTATTGTTCAGAAATACATACTCGATACTTGTTTATTTTAATTTTGCTCAATGCTAATATAAAATGTAAATGATAGATATTATGATCTTCTGTTTCACACTTACGAATATTCAAATTCAATTGGTAACTTGTAAATGTATGGCACATATGTTTGTTATATCTCATTATTAAATGAGAGGATTATAAATCTTAAGATTTGGAACTTGTATCCAATCCTTTTGTCAGTTTTGGCAATAAAATATGTTCAAACTAAAAACCCCTATGTCATCAGATGAAGATTGATCAACCAAATTACTAATTAAAAGTCAATATTCAGAGTAAAATCCAACTTTAATATTGCATTTTGCGGGCCTGGTATATAATGCATTGAAATCATTTACGAAAACTGTAAATTCGTTATCCGTTGATATTGTATATTTATTATTATTTTTTTTTTTTTGCAAATCGTTTCCATATTACAATATGCCACACCTATATAGAGTTTATGTAGTAAATTTTCTAATTTTTCTTTCTTTATAAACTGTCACGTTGCTGTTACGCTCTTTGGGTCCAAGTAACCTTGTAAATTTATGTGAAAATAACGAAAATAATGATAATAATCATTGCATTTCTACTAGTTTACAATTTAAGAAAACCATACGCATAGTTTTTCCTCTTCTGACTCTTCTGACTCTTCTTCCAGGTCTAAGTCGAATCCACCCCCAGTTCTCCTGTGTCCCCTTGTTCTTTTCATCGCTTCCATCCAATCCTGCAATAAACATGCGCACAAAAAGGTCCTTAAATGGGCAGAATAAACAAAGAAAGGAAACAAACAAATGCGTTTTCTTCCTTCCAGTTTATCACTAAGAAATAAACACAAACATGTACAGTACATACCGTTTCCTCTTGCTTCCTATAACTTTCATATATATCACATACATAACATACATTTATCTTGTTTCTTATAACTTTTATCTATTATATTTTCCCGCAATGTGACCGGTCGGCAGGGGGTGCTTATTACAAAAATGGGGAGGGGAAAAAAATCAAAAACACAGGCGTTCCCTTAGCGGTGCACCGCTGAAGCCGGCGTTGGTTTAACGGTAGCGAGCGTTGGTTTAGCGGTGACGCGAACGTTGATAGAGCGGCGTCCCGCGACACCTCCATACCAACGCCAAACCAAAGTTCATTCAACCGCAAATGGATCACTGCTTCGACACGCTCGACACCGTTCCAGCAAATTCCAATGTCCGCTTGGTAAATGCTTACAACTGCTCCACGCAAAGTCTGTTAAACGTTTTATCTACCGCCCGGCAAAGCCCTGGCGGAAAAGCGGTGGTCCAGCGTTCAAGATTTCCTGCGTTGGCTTAGCGGACCCAAGCGTCCACAAACTAACTTGCGTCTAGCGGTGCCAAGCTTTGACTGGGCGTTTTTGGAGCGGTGGTGGAACGTTGCGCGGAGCGGGAAAAAATTGCCCGCTCCTCACCGTTTCGCAATATTTTGGGTGCAGCTCAATAACTTTCGGAGCTTTAAGGCCCGGTCACACCGCCCCGTACGTTGTTGTAGGGAGCGCTTCTTCAACGGTGGCCGAATTTAGACAACGCTGCGTCACCTGGCCACAGAATAGGGGGGAAAAAATCGAAAACACGGGCGTTTGCCCTAGCGGGTGCACCGCTGAGCCACGCTTGCTTTAGCGTTGGTTTAACGGTAGAAAGCGTTGGTTTAGCTTTTGTGGGTGGACTCGAGCATTGATAAAAGCGGCGTTTCCGCAACAACCTCCATATACGAACGCCACACCAAAGGTTGATCAACCACAATGATCGCTGCTTCAACGCCCGACAAACCGTCAGCAATCCCAAGTGTCCGCTCGTAAAATGCTAACAACCGCTCCAACCAAAGTTGTGCAATAACGCTTATATCAACGTTTTAATCACCGCCCGGCCAAAGTGGCGGCGAAGCGGTGTCTCCAGCGCTCAAGATTTCTGCGTTGGCACTAGCGGACCCAAGCGTCCACGAACTTGCTTCTAGCGGTGCCATAACTTTGACCTGGGCGTTTGTTGGAAGGCGGCGGTGAACTTTGCCGGAGCGGAAAAATTGCCCTCTCCTCACCGCTCGCAAATATTTTGTGGCAGCTCAAAACGTTCGGAGCGGTTAAGGAGGGACTATCAGCGGTGGCCGAGCGTAAAGGCGTTGCCATTAACGGAGGCCAACTTCCTGTTAAATGGTGGTGAACGTAAACGAGCGGAGATGAATTTTTTTCACCGCTCCCAGGAACGCTCCACAAAGTTCGGGCGGTGTGACCGGGCCTTTAGGAGGGACCATCATGCGGTGGCCGAGCGTATCCGGCGTTGCTAACGGGGCCAACTTCTTTAACGATGGTGAACGGTAACAAGCAGGGATTATTTTTTACCGCTCCAGGAACGCTCGAACAAAGTTTCGGGCGGTGTGATCGGCCTTATCTTCACCTTTTCATGAGAGAGAGCAAGAGGAAATGTATTGTAACATGATAGATATAAGCGTCCAGCGGGAAGAAGAGAAAATGTATCTATATGTATATAGTACGATATAAGTTATAGGAAACAAGAGGAAATGGTAATGGTATATATTTTACCATGTACATGTAATAGATATGTTATAAGATATAATGATTTATAACACAACCCCGTTTGTGTGTTTTCTAATCCACCCTTGCCGCTCGTTGGGATATATATCATATCAAACCAACAAACCATCAGGATATCCTATATTTTTTAATATTATTTATACACGAAAGAAACGATGCATCTAATATTTTCTTCATAGTTTACTAATCAACCATCCCTTTGTGGCGGACGTTATTTTAACGCTTTTATCTGAAAAGTTGCCGCTTACTATTATTCAGACTCCTTGAAATCCTTCAAGGAAATACTTGTGTTCTGGTATTTCCTGAGCTTGCTGAAGAAATTTCAAAGTTTAGCCGTTTATATTGATGTAATCCATTATGAAAAATTGAGAACGTGGTAAAATGGAAAGGTGAAATCAAAACAAACAATGATCAATGCCAAACAGGATACAAAACAAGAGGTTGGGCATACATGGAACACTGGATAAACCAGAAGGGTGGGATCAGGCAACCATACCTAGGAAGAGTAAGCATCCCTGTTGACCCGTCACACCATTCGTGGAGACTATTGTCATAAATTAGGTTAACGGGGTAATCCCTAGTAAAATATGTATAAAGGACGGCTTTACAATTGCTTATGAAACATTGCAGACAGCATTTTTAAAACCTACCTTGCAGGGTGGTACCTGGTAAATTAAGATCGAATAACGACCATAAAGAATCTGCACCAACGACTTTTTTTTAAAGTACCTGTCTCGAATTAAAAAAAAACCTAATCAAATATCGCAGAACCAAGCTCCTGTGTATCGACGAAGTTGAGAGACTATATAATATAAAATAAATCTTTCAGTAATATACATAGATCGTACGTATATACCAAGGATAACCCATTAAGCTCAAAGGAGCTATTTCCAATGGGGTTCCTATAATGCACAGTGTAGGCGGTAGGGGGTCAATATGTGGGAGGAACCGAAGTACTCGGATGCAAACCGAAAGTTGTCCGATTGGCGGGTGGCGGACCGCCAAGGACCCTGTCTCACATACAACCTCTGCAGATGCACGGGAATTCGAACTTCGGATTCGCAGTTGGTGAGAAGGCGAGAACGCTACTCGTACGCTACTTCGACAGATACACATCATATGAGTTTATGATGGGAATGTTATTGAATAAGTATGGGGAGTTCACGAATGGATGAATCGAAAGTGAATTCGTCCATTGTTGGTCATTTACGTTGAGGTTGTTAGTTTACCGCTTATGTTTACGTTCAAATAGAAATATCCAAGGTAACGAAGCAGACAATGGAAAGACTTATTTCTAAAGTTCGTGGATGTAATCAAATCAACATATGAATGAAAATGTAGTATATTAATATATAATATAACTTTCAATAGATAAAACACTCGTCGGATGATATTGGGTGAATCCTGGGTGTAATTCCAATTGATGGTAACCGCAGCATTGCAGATCAAAGCTATGAGAAAATCTTTTGATCGGACATCGAGATCAAGAATCATAATCAATATTCTATAGTTGGCATGAAACGGGGCGACACGCGTTGATGGCTGTGTTGGCTTTTCCGCATATCCACACACACACTCTGAATTTCTCCAGGCTCTTTAAAGGTTTGGGGCGCAACGACAGTTGGAGAAACACCCTTGGTGTAGATAATATGCACTTTTGTTTCAATTATGTCAAGTTTTTCTAATTGGTTTAATGGACCATGAAATAAGAATTTTCTCCTCCTACGTGGCTGGCGAATAGCTGGCCTCTACTGACCCATCTACAGGAAGACGGAGTTGTGTGTTTTTCAACATTCTTATCCGCAGTACGACTTACTGAAAGTAGTTGGCAAAAAAAATTCAATTTTAGTCTTCAGTAAACGGTCCCGAAATTTCTTAATGATTGGCAGCTGGGCACATGGTTTTCAAAGATAAAGCAAAACAATCACAATCTCCTGTTGATGTCATGTTGTTGGAAACATTAACTTTAGTTTTGTTTTCAAAGATGGTTTGTTTTTGAACTTCCCTAACAATTTGGAGTGTCATTAACTTAAATCATAGTGCTCTAAATTTTCTGAGGGTAACATTTTGTTTTAGTTAGTCGAGAATTGTTGGTTCATATCGATTTGGTTGTGGATTTGGTAATTGACCAATTTTCTGTTTTGATGCAGTATAATGGACCTCCACAGTTGAAACAGTTCTTGTTGGTTCATTGTATACCAAGAGCTGTTGTTTTTTTTGGGGGTTTTTTTTGGTTTTTTTGTTTGTTTGTTTTTTTTTTTTTTTTTTTTTTAGTTTTTTTGGTTTGTTTTAGTTTTTGTTTTTCTTCTTCAATAAATTTTGGAACAGTTCGGTGTACCTCTAAATTACTTCCTGTAACGGTCACACCAAATTCTTCTCATATTTCCCTTTCTCAATATATATATATATATATATATATATATATATATATATTATATATTATATATATATATAGTATATATATATATATATATATATTATATTATATATATATATAAGTATATATATACTACTATTTCGAGCTGTTTCCTCTGAAATTTCATCATCATAACAACCCCCTTGCTTTTTGCAAACTCTGATTTTTATACAGCCATACCATTTTCCTCTTCCTTCATTTA
>CAJDSM010058744.1:0-11745 GCA_903981925.1 Ostrea lurida | reverse complement strand
ACCGTCTCTGTTCACCAACACCTCTGTATCACAGCTTGGGGCATGGATCATGACCCTCCCCCTTTTTTTTTTTCTGCACTTATCATCATATTTATGATTCACTGGATTATGAGCACCATGATATTTAGTCGTGAGGAGAGGCGAGTTCACTTGTTGGTATGGATTCAATCGGCTAGTTTACAGCAAACATAAATAACGTAGAACGAGACGTCATAAGTGTAATCTTCATCAAGCACTTGAGAGAAAGCAAAAAAATCGGGGGGGGGACGCGGTCATGAATTCCATACCCGCGCCAGGTGTGTATATCTGTTGAGAGGACATAAGAGTAAGATTGGCTGTAGCTTGAATTTAAATCCCTTGCTAAACTAATGATGTACTTAGTAGTGAGAATGACAGGAATATATTGCGTGTACGTGAATCAATTAGTACTGGTTTATCAGCCAGGGTCTTGTCGAAAAACTACGAAGGCCGCGCATTACTAGCTCGAGAGAGGTATACATGGTACATAATCCGATTTTATTTGTTTCATGCTAATCATAAGATATAATTAACTGTATGATGTCTTCAGGGGAGGTGGTTTGCACCAATGACGATCTAGTAGTTACTCGGGATTTAATGTACTGGCATCTGATAGATCTGGTGGCTGTCTCGGCATTTGTGTCAATTGAAAAAAAACTGAAAATAATAAATATCACGTGTGAATTCTTCTCTATTAATCCCTTTGAAGTCACTCTAAAGATAACGATTTACTCAAGAACCGTTATTGGATCATTTACAACACAATTGTTTAATAACACCCTTCAAGAGTAAGTACTCTTGAGTAGCACATGCTATCATTAGAAAGTCAGCAATGCGAGTACGAGGACGAAAGTCCGCCATCTGAAAATATACCCCACTCAAGGGTTCAACACGCCGTTTCTTTGTACTCCAAACTAACAATTTATTGGCGATCGTTGGTGACGATTTAATGCCAGCGAAATCTGTTTCCCTAACTGGCGTGATAAGGTCGTCTCTCGATTTGTCAGCCGCAGGATGACTACCACCCATTCTTACTACTGTCCCTTGTATTGATTATAGTAACTAACTTGAAGGGGGTGTTATTTAACAATCGTGTAAATCGAAACTAAAAGGGGTTGGAATCCCAGTTATTAGAGTGGACTTCAAAGGGGGGATTAATAGGGATTCATGTTTTATTATTTTTTTAAAATTTACACAATCCGGAAGACACGCCCCTCAGTGGTTTTAATTGTGGACGTTGTGATCTCCAGCGCAACATTAAACTGTACAGTCAAGATTGTATACCAATGTCTATCATTATCTAGACAAAACATAACATGGTACTACTTTACGTAATTCTATCATAAGATCAAATCACAACACTTGACATTGCTAAACAACAGTAATAGCCACAAACATTCCCTTGACACATTCTATCCAAATACTGTGGAAGATAATTTTCATCATTACTATTAATTTTAATATAAACGAAAAATACATTGGTATGCCCATTTTACATTAGGGATGACCCTATCAGTGGCGTAAGCCAGGGCCTAACCCACAGTGGATGCTAGCAGCAAGTGGCCCCGGGGACTGTTCCAAAGATCCCCCAGTGGTTGAGGGAACCACTACCTCCCCCACCCCTTCTGCTGAAACGCATTTTATAGTATTGTAAGAAGTTATATAACCGTACAATGGACCCATCTTCAGAGTCACAAATGTTTTATTCGTCAGAAAAAGCTACATTACGAATTTTGAGTGGTCCGGATGTGAGGCCAGTTAGTGTTGAATGGACTTCCTAAACGAGATTTATAAACATTTTGAATACAGAATTTTTATTTGTTTCCCCTAGAAACTAATCTTTAAATACATGCACACTGCATGGTATAATGAAATATCACATTATTACAAGGACTAATCGCATATCGCATCATATATTCATAGTGAAATGGCGGGCGGCGGACAGAAAATTATTGTCAGTTGATCCAAACGTTTATTGAATGCAGAACTTTTTAAAACATCAATACATGGTGTAAACGTCCGTGTGCAACTAAACTTCTCTTTAGACCCACCGACGAGAGCGATTACTCCAAGATCGGGGTTGTTGTGGTGTGGGTTCTGGTTGGGGTGATGGGTGAACTTGTGTATTGCTCCAGTTATAGATATGTTCGGCCGGTTGCAGTCATATACCAACCCACACATACGGCAAGGGAATAAACAGGTTTGTCTCGTATAAGAAGACGCCACGACAGTGCACAAGTGTATTACGCTAACCGTGTGAGAGTAAAAGCAGCCGGGAGGCGTGTATCTCTCTCTAAACTCGGGGATATAGGCGCAAGGGATGTCTGCGTTGTACCGCGCGCGTTATGTCTAAAGTTGTTCTTGGCCACTGTATAAATTATAATCAATTTTGAGAGCCACACGTCTATGTGGGGCAAACTCTTCCTATTCACTTCACCAAGGAGGTAGCTACACTCACGCAGCGCACGAGTTAAACAGAATTGCAGTTGACGGGACAAACAGCTCTTGTGTTGCATGTGAACGGTTTAGTGTCTCCACTTTATCAGGTGGGCATATGGGAAAACGAGTTACCTTTTGCTTATATAACTTCTTCTATGGCCATAGGCTTTAGGGGAGCCGTGAACCATGAAAAGCTAACATATTAGAGGATTTACCTGACGTACTTGCCTAAGTAGACAGTATCTCATCACCAAGTTATAGCTATCAGCAAAGGGGTGAAAAAATTGACGGAAACGCGTGGTGTACCTAAGCACCGACAGTTGCAAAAAAAATATGGCCTCTCTTTTTCAAAGCAGACAAACTCTCCAAAAGGCAAAATATGTGGATGCTTGAGCATATAAATGGCGAAGTAACAGTATCAAACCAAGCTTCATGCAAGCTACGCCACTGCCTATCCAATGGAATTATATTGCTGAAGCCAATAAAATTAACTCGTGCATACAGGGGTTTAAGCGTCGCGTTCACCACGCTCACGAGCGTTCCACACACCAGAGCTTCAGCGTTAAGCGATGCGGGCTTCTTACCAATAGTGATAAGTAGAACCAACTGAGAGGTTCGGCGGTAGGTCAGGGATAGGCGAACGAGACTCAGTGTCTAAGCAAGTGAGTGTTCATCCACGCCGATACTAGATCTAGATCTATGTGTAGAGTTAGGGAGCGCCTAACGTCCTAGTGACGTTGGTGTTGACGCGTAGGCCGTGCGAGACCTGACAATATGCTAAACTTCATAGTAGCGTAAATCCAGTGCGGGTTTGGCGGCTGGTGTCGGCGCCAAGGCAAGAGAATCAGACGGTCCGGTATGTGAGAGGAGTTGAATTTATGCAGGAGAGGTAGTACCCGACACCACACCTGGGCAGGACCGCGAAAGGGAGCCGGAAAGCCTGGACTCCCAGTCAGTGGGTCTTGCGCGTAGGAAGCCGCCGAATAACCGTGCTATGTGGTCATTAGACACGCATCAGTCGTGGGTATCCCGAAGGATGACATGCTCGGCGTGAGCACGCGCGTGAAACAGACTTGCGGAGGACGTGGTTAGCACTGTTGGGTGTAGGTAGCTTAAGCCATTAAGACGCACGTCGAGGCAACCTAGAATACTATCGTACTACATGAAGTGTGGATGAGTGAAGTAGTAATTCTTCATGTTTTGAACATGCATCGGCGGAGGAGGGCTGCTGGTTGGCATGGTACGGGGTCGCATCACACTGTGAATCCTGGTTGACTCTCCAATGAATACGTCCACGAGGCTATACAGCCCGTAGGTATAGGGTAAAGTTAAGATCGGTGCAGGACGAGGAGAGAATGTTGAGTGATTCCGGCTCGCTGGAAAAGGCTTATCGGCTGTATGTCGTTCCAATTTACTCGTGAGACCTGGCCCATTACTGTTTATGTAATGATGCACGCTGTCGAACCGTGCTAGGTACGGTAGCCACATCGATCGCTGAGACCAAGTGTTGCTTTTTACGGCCTATATCTGTTTCTGTAAGGCGATATTATGCTCATAGGAATCATCCGGTGGGATAGGCAGCTTAATCATGTCACGAGTAGACGACCACGGATTGGGTCCGCATATCATTGGTAGGTTTTGGATCCGAGTGGCGTAATGACCATCTGGACATGTTCTCATATGATTATTAGCTTTGTGTCCGGCCGGCCAGAATAAATGATCCCGGCAGTATTGCAAAGTGGGAGGTGGCCCGGATATCGCATGCTGGCAGCCCTGAATTGGTGGTATGGAGCGGTTCTAGACTGGCCCTCCTATGGATTCCTCGTTAAAAGGATTTAAAGTGTACTCATTCCAATTACGGCCTCGAAGGAAGTCCCCGTATTGTTATTTTTTTCGTCACTACTACCTCCCCGTGCCAGGAGTGGGTAATTGCGCCGCGCCTGCTGCTTCCTGGATTGGTAGCCGGTTTCTCTCATGCTCCTCTCCCGGAATCGAACCTTGATTCCCCGTTACCCGTACACAACCTATGGTAGGTCCATAGCACGTACCATCTGACAGTTGATGGGCAGTACATTTGAACAGACACGTCGCCGGAGAAAATAGCCCCGTGCGATCGCTCAAAGTTATCCGAGTCACCAAAACGGATCGGCCTTGCGACCGATTGGTATTTTGATTCTATAAACGCTCTTCTTTTTCCGTGATGGTCCGAGGCTTTCGTTGCATGTATTAGCTCTAGATTCCACAGTTATCCAAGTAGGATGGTACCATCTAATGAACCTAACTGATTTTAATTGAGCCATTCCGCCTTAGGACTCGTGGTATATCAGCCTGATGTCTATCAATTAACAATCCATAATTTTCATAATTATGTCCATTTCGAATATATCCGACCGAAACTCGAAATAAAGAACCCAATACAAGAATCTGTCAATACCTCCCCTGCTTCATATATCTGGATATTTACTTGATATTGACTCTATGGCAGACTGACAAACTGCGTGATTACTTTAACTCTTGCAATCGCCACTATTTAACCAACAAAGTTGATGGTTTGCAGGGTTATATAAACCCTGTTTACCTTTTGCTTCGCCACTACACCGGGCTCACGGGAGGGTGTGACCGGTCAGCAGAGTAGTTGGCTATACTCCTCTCCATGGACACATGATCCTGACTTCCGCTTCGGAGGTCCGCTGTTTGCCTACACTGACTGCTCTTGTTTTATTGAAATTTGTGGCCGGGTTTGCCGTAGTTAAAACCGGCTTATAAAAACTGGTGAATGGCGGGGCGGGCGTTTGGGCGGCGGCGCGGACACTAATTCTGTAACACTTTACTACAGTGATAACTATCGTAGCCTCAATGCACATTTATAGAGATTAATCATCGGCGGGTGGTCTCGATATCGGTGGGAATCCGATTTTCAGACCTGTCGACCATCTCACTCCTGTTTACAGACTTAAAATATTCTCAGTGTTATTCTTAATAGTGCAATTTTTGTGACATACTTTACTCAGCAATTAAATTATCGTAAGCCTCATAACCTAATGATATCCCATCATCAAGTCGGGTGGTCACCCATATCGTGGGATCCAATTTCAGACCTTGCTCCGACACTCTACTTCCTGTATTAACCAAACATATTTACCAGCAACCACCGGCATTTCCTGTTATTGACGCATTTTTTTAGCTCACCTGAGCCGAAGGCCAAGGTGAGCTATTCTGATCGCCTTTCTGTCCGTCGTCTGTCTGTACCGTACACCGTCTGTCTGCTGTTCTGTGTAACTTTTCAAACTTTTCGACTTCCTTCCTTCAAGAACCGTTGGTCCAAATTCAACCCATACAGCTTAACAATTATCATTGGGTAAAGGGAAAATCAAGTTGTTCAAAATGAAGGACCAGCCCCCATCAAAGAGCGAGATAATCCACGAAAATGCCAAAATAGGGTAGCGTGCGCTCAGATTAAAAACATCTTCTTCTCGAAAGAACCACTGGGCCAGAAAAGCCTGAAATAACTGTATATGAACTTCCCTGATATAAGTGGAGATTCAAGTTTGTTTCAAACCATTGCCACCCGGGGGTACGATGGGCCAAACAGTCCGGCATCAAACTCTTGACATGTGATATATAGCGAGAAAATCTTTAAAAAAACTCTTCTCAAGAACCACTGGGCCAGCGAAAGCGAAGATAATTATATGGAAGCTTCCATGACTATGAGGAGATTTAAAGTCTGTTCAAATCATGAGCCCCGGGGGTACGACGGGGCCCCAAAATGGGATCAAAGTTTTACATATGATTATTCTGGGAAAATATTTAAAGAATCCTTTTCTCAGAATAACTGGGCCATAAAGCTGAAATTGTTAAGACAGCTTCCTGTATTTAGTGGGAAGATTCAAGTTTGTTCAAATCATGACCCAAGGGGTATGTGTGGCGGCACAAATAAGGGATCAAAAGTCTTTTCCATTTGAATTCATATTAAATTGTTTCTCAAGAACCACAAAAGCAACATTTTACGTTAAAGCTCCCTGATATAGAGTAAGAATAATAGTTTTATTCAGATCAATACTCACGGGGGTAGGCGCAGGCACAACAGGGATCAGTTTTGATAAATGTTCTCCTACCTAGAACCACCTGAGAACAGTTTTAAGGAAACTTGAAAATTCTTTTTCTAAATCAACAACTGCGAGTCGCCCGCGGCCAAAGGTCACTCTCAGGTGGCGATGTGGCCCAGGGCCTCCTTTGTTTTAATTTATGATTACGTTTTTAACACGGTGTTAACTTCGCCTATTTATACCTGATCACATTTAGTGTTCGTAGGAGTGAAATGCCTATATACATGTGTCATGAACAATCAATCTTCACCCCGATGATTTCCTTGCTATTCTATATAACACCTTCGTACTGTGTTGCGCATGGGTACAATGGCGGGACTAATAATAACGAGAAAAACAAGAGCAATCATTAATAGCATGCATACATCCGCCATGGTTACATTAAAGTCTTTTGGATCCTGGATCTGGATAACATCAAATTTCATGGGGACTTCCTTAAACGAAGGTAGATCTGTGTGCTTCACAACATAATTTTTTGAATTTTTGTTTTGTTTTTTATTTATGTATTCTGACTACGCCCTCCCCCCTTTTTTTGAAAAAAGATGATACACTGTTCATGCCTGTTTAATTTTCATTACACAGAGTACGTAAACCCATACACAGGACCACAAGCAGATCTGATGATGGACCCCCGTACCAGTGCCCAGGACGTGATGCGATGTGACCTGTGTAAGACCGCCGTGGTACAGATGTACTGTGATACGTGCCTCGTCAATCTGTGTAAGGCCTGCGTGGGAGAACACACGATATCTGATGAATGCGAGGATAACAAAATCGTTAAATTCCGGTCCAAGAAATTCACCCCCATCTACCCTGGATGTACCTCTCATGATAAAGAGCGATGTGAGATGTACTGTAATCAGTGTCAGATTCCAGTCTGCGTTCCTTGTGTTGCTTCAGATCAACATTTAGGTCATAAAATATTGAAAATAATGCAAGTTTTGGAGGATAAGAAAGAAAAGATTACCAAAGAGAAGAATGAGTTAAATGAAACAATTTATCCAGCCTAACCAGGACTGTGTCTGATTACAAAAATAGAATGAGTCAGTTAGAAAAGATATGTGGAGATCTCTCAACAGCCATAACAAAACATGGAGAGGACTGGCACAGAGAAATTTGAACAAACTCGTCAAGAAATTGAAGGATGAAGTGGAGGAGATGAAAACCACACAGTTACACACTCTAACAGAAAACATCTGGATGAAGTGACAAGAAAGTATCTGATATCAACGATGAAATCAATTCAAGGGATGTTGCTTTGGACGCTAATGACATGTCAAAAGTATTCAGTGTTATGCCTAATGTAGATCAATACAAAAAGCTTCCACAGAAAATTATGCCATCTTTACCTGAATTCACTTCCGGAAGAATTGAAGAAAAAGAACTATGTAAACTGTTTGGAACTTTATCATCAATTTCTGTCCGATCAGAAGAACATGGTTACAGTATAAAGACAACACAGAAATCCCCAGAAGCCGCATCCTCTCCTGTCATCAAACAGTTGCTTGATGAAACACAGACTGTCACCAACATAAACACTGGGTATAATAAAGAACTTTACGATGTGGCCTGTCTGAGCGATGAAGAAATCTGGACACGTAGAGATAGACAAGCACATAAGAACTCAATATAACGAACATACAAATCAGAGATACACAACATAAGAATACATAACACAACCAAAAGTACGGAACTGTCGCAGCCAGACATAGCAGTGACCAAACAGCGGGGGATCTGGTTTTTATACTGAATTCGGAGATAGAACTTGTGCATTGTGAAGAATGAAGAGATACAGACCGATGATCAGACTACAGAACTGGAGGACTCGTGGTAGTGTGCCAAGGTACTCCATCCCTTGAGTGCATCTCCTGGTTACCCATGGGACAGTGGTGATGGCGAACAATCCAAAGTTGTCCGTTACTCTGGCTCCACAGAGACACACACCATTCAGTTTGATGATCAGGGCCGACCTCTCTATTCATCTGGTGGCTGTTACAGTAAATACATTAGTGAGAACAGGAACCTGGATATCTGTGTGACTGATGCTGGAGATAAAGCAGTAGTGGTGGTCAATCAGGCCGGAAAACTGAGATTCAGGTACACTGGTCATACTCCTGCTCCGAAGAACAAACCATTCCGTCTGCGGGGAATCACCACAGACAGTCAGAGTCACATCCTTACAGCTGATATTGAAAATCACTGTGTCCACATCATAGACCAGGATGGACAGTTCCTCCGTTACATACACTGTGGACTGAGTTCTCCCCGGGGACTGTGTATAGATACAAAAGACAATCTGTTTGTTGCTCAAGAGAGAAACAAAAAAGTGAAGAAGATCAAATATCAGCAGTGAAATTAAGCAAACACATATCAGCAGTGAAATTTAGTAAACAAATATCAGCAGTGAAATTAAGCAAACAAATATCAGCAGTGAAATTAAACAAATGATCAGCAAAAAAGAAAAATAGTCAGCATGAAATTGAAACATATATCAGCAGAAAAAAACATATATACATATCAGCAGTGAATTTAAACAAATATCAGCAGTGAAATTAAACAAACATGCAGAAATTTAACAAAGAAGTGGAGAAAATAAAATAAAAATTTAAATTAAAACATCAGTGATGAATTAATTTAGACGGCAGTATTTCTCCTAGAAACCAGAACAATGGAAAACAGACCTTTTAAGGTAGCCCACTACACCAAAATTTTAATAAAATGATTCGTTTTTAAATTTTCCCGGAATAATGAAAAAGTTGTTTTCTTTGCAAAAGGAGATTCTAGAGTCCAAATTTCGCTGTGATTTGATGTAATATATGAATGTCTTAATAAAACATGTCTAAAAGACTCAGATATAACATTCCGGATTTTTTATGAATATTGAAATGCTTATTTTTTGTTGATGTATTTTAAATCTATGGGTACAATCTTCAAAAAAAAAAACATGTCACTTAGAAAGTGGATATGTCGGAGAAATGTATTTAAAAAACAAATTGAACTAAAATAGCCGAAATTTAAAAATATTGCGATTTTTCAAATTTGAACCAAGCCCGATCGAAATTACACAAAAAAAGTCATAGAGAGCAATGTAATCAGAAAATTACATTCCCTTGATGTAAAATGGTTTACACATTAAATAATTTTATAAAGGAAAGTAAACTCTTGATGAAATAGCCATACAATTACCAATAATATGACTATTTCAGTAATTTCTATCAATTTTGATCGGGATCGGTACTTTTTTTCTCGCTGTGATCAAATCTGAAATATACAAGCGATATGTCTGAAATTAAGAAATTTCATTTCAATATCATTTTAAAATATACTTGTCTAACACGTGTTTCTTCTAATTAACCTGTTGTTTGAAGATTTCATCCGTAGATTAAAAAAATATCAACAAACAGCGTTTTCAATTATTCATATCATGCCCCAAATCACAGCGAAGTTTGGATACTACAATCTCTTATTTGTAAACAAACACATTTTTCATCATTCTGAAAAAAATCACAAAAAAATTATATAAAATAATTGAGAACTTGAATTACTTTTTCTAAAACCAAGTACGGGAAACTGTTTCTTGAAAAAGAGCTTTTAAAACGAATCATGAAATGAAATGTTTATGTAGTGAGCCTCCTTAAAGCGAGGCCAACTACTAACAAAAAAAAGTTGATCTTGCAAGTCGGATTATAACGAATCTCGTTTAAAGTCATTATTTCGCAAATTCACGGTCGCTATATAATGACCTTGTTTGCGATTACAAATAGATTGTTTACTGTAACTATGGTTGTAAGAGTTATCGTTCGTTTGGGACGATATACTCTATAAAGAATTTAAATTTGTATTCAGCATTTTTTTTTAAATTTCATTTTATCATTTTAGTGGGTTTTTTTAACGAACTGTAAAACAGTAGAACGAGTGTACTAAACCTAATGCAAACAAAAATATATTTAAGAATTCAAAATGATAACTTGCTATCATCATGCCAGAATGCTGCATATCATTACAGAATCCATTTTTGGCGGAGGGGGGGGGGGGGGCACTGAGGATTAGAAACCCACTGCCCCTTCTCTGAAAATCAATGCAGCTTTAAAAAAATTACCCAAGAAAAATGTTGATACATATGTAACAATGTGTTAAACGTTATCACAGTCCCAAAAAACACATACAAAATCGAGTGTAGGGCAACACGGACCTTCGACAAAAACGAAGGCAGGATCAGGTGCCATGGAGGAGTAAGCATATTCTGCTGACCGGTCACACCCGCCGTGAGCCCGTAGTCGAAATAAAGTAAACGGGGTTACCCGTCGTCAAATCTAGTAGGAAAATGACAGTTTAAACGTTTTGAACTAAAAATGTTCAAATTTTAGAATGCCAATTTTGATGTTTAAAATGCTTAATCAAGTTATTTCTATAGTGGTCAGTAAAAAATTGAAAGTCGGTTGTTGAGTTACAATTAAGATATGTAGTGCTCACAAATCTTCAATATGTAAACAAGGCTCGAGCCTTGTTTATGTTTGCAAAAAGATTGCTTCGTAGAATATATCATGTTGACAACAATATGAGATGTGAGAAACACTAGACACTGTTTAATTGTGTTTAGAATGAACTTCTAATTTTTTAAAAAAAATCTGCTTTAAACGAATGTTTAGTAGCATATTCAATATCTGTAAGCAAAATATGACTCGGGCCTTGTTTACATAACAAAGAATTGTAAGTGCGTATCTCACTTGGAAGTCAACAGATGCCGTTCAATTTTCCTGACCATAAGAAATACCTTAGTCAAGCATTGTAAACTTTAATATTGTCAATCTAAGATTTGAACATTTTTAGTTCAAAACGTGTTCATGCCCCTTTAACAAAGGGTATGAAACAAATCAGTAAACATATGACTTTGTGATGATTTGTAATCGCAAACAAGGTCATTATAGCAACTGTAGAAGTTGCGAAATATTGACTTAATTTAAACGAGAATCGTTATAAACCTGCAACATCAACTTTTTTGTTAGTTGTCGGTCTCGCTTTAAAAAGTCCTCATACGCATGGCATGCTCCTGCGTATCGAACCAGTGGGAGACATACACACCATAAGCAGGTGTGATATATTACTAATAGAAGGGAAAATTGACGATTGCAAAGTTAAAGTCATCACCCTTATCATACAATGTAGTTTTCAGTCGCCATTA
>CAJDSM010058738.1:76-10745 GCA_903981925.1 Ostrea lurida | reverse complement strand
CCTTTCATTTGAAACCAAGGTTTGCAATACATGACAATTGATTCTTGAAAATTGGTTTGGGCATTTTTGGATCGGATACCATACGTTGACAAATATATCTGTCATGTGTCTATATTCTGTTTATGTGTCCCTTGTACTTTCCTTACTGATCTTTGATAATGATGAAACCTGATGACACATAGTCTATGAATGCATGGCAAAATAGTACTTGCAACTCATCTGGTCTAAAAGTCCTTCCAAGTTGGAAGGCAAACCTCATTTCGTTTTTGTGTTCGATCATATGAAAGAAAGATATGGCTATAACCACAAAATCAATATCAACTGTACGAACCATGACACACTCGTATTCTTCAACCACTGTGTCACTGACATGAACCATCATCCATGTGTCTGTTTCTTCCTATGTGCATGATCGAACTGCCTTTAATAGTAGTGACCTCTTTTTGGCAACCAAATACACTATCATGGGCAATCAGCTAATATAATTGTTCGAACAAGTCCTTCTTGTTCCCTTCTACTTGCCAATTGCTTTTCCAATTTCCTGGAACTTTAGAATCTGGTAAAACAATCTTTCTTCTCAGACCTCTTCTAGATTTTTTCCAATGTTCTCAGCCTGTCTGAAAAATACTTGTTCCAAAATATACCAAATCATCTGGCAGTATCTCTAAACGTCTTACACCTTCCCCATTTTGGCTTCAGCATGTTGATAAAGACAGCACCATCAATGGCAAAGTATCAACTTTCAAAGCCTCACTACTTAATTAATGTTCAGAAATATTTTGTAGCTAATAAAGACCTGACCTTTAATCATGCCATAAATTACAAAATTGTCATTGAAATTATTGATAGGCTTAGTTGTCATGTTTATAAAAATGTCATAAGATCATCATTTCGAACTTGACGTGAAACATGTAACTGGGAAAAGAGTGAAGAGCTTTGTTTCAATGACGCAATTCCTTGTGTTCCAGTTTGCTGACAACTAAATACAACATGCTTATTTTGCTTAATGGGTTCGTAAATAGACGTTGAATTACTGTTATCAGTCTGTTGCAAGTAAAGGCAAATATAACGAACAGTGATCAATCTCGTAAGTCCCAAATAGAATATAAAATCAAGAGTTTGGTAAACACGGACCCCTTGACACACCAGAGGTGGGGACAGGTGTCTAGGAGTAGTAAGCATCCCCTGTCGACCGGTTACACTCGCCGCATAGTCTTAATCAGGTAAATGAAACAATCCATAGTCAAATAAGCGTGTGCAAAACGGCTTAACAATGGCTTTGAAACACATCAGACAGCATTTAACTCAATGGTAATTGTAATAACGACCATAGAATTTACGAAATGCTGCCTTTAAACGTGACTGCTTGTGAAATTGCTGCATCATTATCCTTGTCTTTAAGATTAACAATTCTTTGCTCTGTTCGTGGTGCTTTAAGCCTGGTCCTTTGCTTTGACCCCCACCCCTTTTTTATCAATTCTTAATTCGAATTTATTTATTATTCTGAGTTTTTTCTGGACCTGAAACCATCCATTGTTGCAGCGGAACCACATTCTATGTATGGCAGATTCTACTTTTACTAAGTCATTGTTTTGTTCATGGGTTTGATCCATTACAATTTCTATCCCTGAAATTTTACTATGAGATTTCTTCACAACGATTTTTCCATTCTGAAATTTCTGGTCATCTTCTGACACATTATTTTGAAACTTAATCATATCGCGTAGCCATCTAGTATAGTTTGAATGGTCAAGCACAAACAAATAAAGGAATAAAATACAGTATCTGTACAATTGAAAATTGCTTTCTTCAATGATCTGATAAACAGTGATACTACTAACGGGAGCCATTTTAAGAGATGACGGCCAATTTAAATTTTACAAATCTTAATATAACAGCTTTCTAAGTAACCTCCATAGATCAATTGTATAAAATTTGAAACCTATAGCATTAAAATCGCTATCAAACAAACAAGCAAAACATATTGATGTACCATATGGCGGCCATTTTGAATGTGGCAGCCATATTGAATTTTACTGATTTCAGTTATTAGAGCTTTCAAAATAACCACAATACATTAATTGAGGAAATATTTTGAAGTGCTAGCATTGAAAATAGTGATACTATTTAACAAACAATGGAAAATATATGCCATACGGCGGCCATTTAGAAAATGGCGGCCATATTGAATTTTGCGAGTGTGTCCATAGCTAATATTGATTAGTAGACCTAAAAGTACCACCACACCAAATTTGGTGTTTTCCTCATCAAGTGAGCAATTTTTCACAAATCAGGCGGACAATAATGGCTAATATAAACCGGATAATCCCTAGCACTACGTAGTAAAACGTAAACAAACGTAGGAAAACCTAGTAAAAACCTAGTAAAACGTACCTACAATTTAAAACGGCGCAAATTTGTCACGAAACATGGCGTTTTCAAACGTAGTGAAACATAGACGCCGAAACGTGACAGTGGGACTGGGGCTGTACTGAGGATGTATTCTAACCTGGATCTGCACTTGGTGCAGTTGTTTGTAGAAGACCAAGACAAATGTAAAAAAAACAAATTACCACACCGACGACGACACAACTACCAGAAAAGCCCACTAGATATTTCGGTTCATGTCAGCTAAAAGGGTCACCTAAAAGGTCATAAAAACAATTGCAATATGTCCTTCCACCTAATGATGACAATACCTGTATACGTGTATTGTTTTCTAAAAGTTCATCCTTTTGCATTGCATTATTCAGGACCCTTTATGCTAGGACAATATTCTCCAAGCTTCGTTAAATATTATATCAACGTTTATATCTTAATTTAAAAAAATCATATAAGGTAGTTCCATACTTTAAAAAAATGTTCTGTTTTCCCTATATTTTTTTCTCTTTAATGTAAAGGCAAATATAACGAACAGTGATCAATCTCGCAAGTCCTAAATATAATACAAAAACAAGAGTTGGGCAATCACGGACCCCTGGACACACCAGAGGTGGGATCAGGTGCCTAGGAGGAGTAAGCATCCCCTGTTGACCGGTCACACCTGCCGTGAGCCCATTGTCTTGATCAGGTAAACGGAACAATCCGTAGTCAAATCAGTGTGTGAAAAATAACTAAAACAACTTATATACTAACCAAAAAGACCATTCAAGACATACCTTACCGTGTATTTTAACACACAATTCGATATGGAGTACACGTTAATCATGTAAAGGTAAAGTTAAACCAGTTTTAATTCGTTCATGTACAAATGAATCACTTGAGTTTGGATGTTGGTAAGTAAGCATGACTCTGAAATTCACTGTACGGGCACACTTTAAAAACTTTCATGATGGAAAAACGATGAAATACACATTATATACGATTTATGAAATTGAACTATTATGCTTCCAAACCTCTGTATGGGCATACTTTAAAATACCTCATGATGGAAAACCGGTGAAATATACATTAATTCATTATATGAATTATGAAAATGAACTATCATTCTGTGATGGAACAACTAACACAATCAAGAGCCAATATTCGTCAAAATCATCATTAAATTCTCTCAAAAACGAACAGATGCCGAAACGAAATAGGCTCTCAGCGTATTTAGTTATTTAATAATATAATAGTAATAATGAAATAGTACATTGATCATACTTTGGAAAGCCTTTATAGATACTTTTTTATGCCATAGTGAATTTTGATTGTTGTTTGTACAACAATTCATTATCATAAGAAAATGCATTACTGTTTATCTAATTATCCTTCACAAGTCAATGATCCAGGTGGACCTAGGCTAATTCTTGATCTATGGTGTAAAGCACCTCTCGTGTAGAACACACACCTTCGAAGTTGTATTAATTTTTATGAAAACAAAATTGCACAGCGCACTCTCAGAATTTTTTCAGAAAAAGAAAAACATGCTCCGTGTTTATTTCACATAAACATAAACAATGAAATAAGATGAAAAAAAAATAAATGGGAATGCATTTCTGTACGTCTTATATTGGTTACAAATAGGCGAAGTTAGCATCGTGTTAAACGTAATCATGTACACAATCGAGTGTAGGACAACACGGACCTCCGACAAAAGCGAAGGCAGGATCACTGTGTCCACCACGGGCTCTGCAGGTAGATTCTGAAACCTTAATATCACATTTCGTTGAGTGCCTTGCCTGGCTAGTGGTAATGCACTGATTACCTTTTCCTGTAATATGTCCTGTTCGAGCACACTCATCCCTGGTTTCTTGGATCCACTCCCAGGGTGATTAAACTTCAAAGCAATCTCCGGACTGCTACAAACCAACCACGATCCATATCCTCTCTACTGTCGTCGGAAAGGTGAGTGCCTTAAAAAGCAAACACCCGTACTTCCTCCGACATTCTGGTTTTACGTGTCCTGGGTGTCTGGTCTTGGGTTGCACGACCATCTGCCTCTGCGCCTCCAGGAGACCATACAGTCTTCTTAAGGTGATTCTTGGCACTGAGAACGCTTCTCTTGATTAGTGGGATCTCTGTAGATAGCAAACGTATCATTGCCTCCAGGCGATGATATAGTGACACTCTTAAAATAAACCTTGGGACTTTAGAGCAACACTAGTAGAAGTCATCATCAAGAACGATTTCCCACTTGCCTTGCCATCAAATACAGATCCTTGTATCTAGCGTTACGCATCAGAGGAACATATGCGCTAACTGTAAGCGCTGCCTGTGTGAGGTAAGCTGGGACATATAAGTAGAGGGTAACTGGTGAGCGAGGAAAGTGTTCAGGTGCTGCTGCGCCCTGAGCCTAACAAAAACCCTGCGTCCCACTCCATATCTCTTTTGGGTTGGGCAGGTTGAGCGTAGTGATGTACTGGTGCAGTTGCCGGTGATAATTAGGGTCTGACACAGCACACATGAATGACCCACCATATTCATGTGTGGGTGTCGAGGAATTAAATGCATGGTTCTTTAGCATGGAACCACGAGCTCTATTTCCTAAACTCTGAGATGGTTAGTATATAAACCCGACCTAGGTGCATCAGCCACAACCATAGACAGGTAACGTATTACTATGAGAGACATGAGGTAGGATAACACCTCCGAGGCAGAGGGCATGGAATGTTCTAAAGTCACCCCTATCCCAAGGTAACTGACATCTCCCACCTCGGATAACGTGAGGTGTCACTTTCCACATGAGACACTATCGAAACACAAGTACACTGATAACCGCCACCCCTTGTCTGTAATGCTTGAGTGAACAAAAAGACATAGTAATGATCAAAAGCAATAATGGCTGTCGTTGAAAATTTAAAAGTGTTTAAGCAGCACTAAAATGTACAGCGATATTGCAATTGTGGTGAAAATTGTGGCAGATAGTAGATGTGTAATAATTTATAATATTATTGATGTTAAACTAATCTTAATGATCATTTTCCCCAAATTGTTTATGATGAAAATATCAATTGAGCAAGTTTTTGTCCATTACGTTTATTTTATCTCTTAGACTTCCAGGATTTTCTAAGATCGCTGCCATTGAATATAGATTTTTTTTTGTTTTTTCCAAATACCCGGTATTGTGATTTAAAGATATTTATAGGATATTGTTAAAATACCAGTATCTTACCTTTTGAACTGATAAATCAGTTTAAATCATCAAAATATGACATTTCATAATTTTGATATACACCGGTACATGTACTTTTTTTTTCAAAATGACTGTCATTCTCGCTATTTTGGATTTTCGGATTGGGTCCACTTCTGAAAATGTTTGTAATGATCTAAGCTATCAATATGCCAACGTTCATGCTTTTCCCACCTTTTGAGCAATTCTGAAAGAAATTTGCACACGATCCTCGACTTAATTGGGCACTCCGGTCGGCTCCCCAGCTTCCCCACAAAAAAAATCCTGTGCGGCCGATAACACCATATAGTAGTGTTTTATGTTTTTCCTACATTGATGGTTATGCAAGAAAATGTAAACCCCACGTCTGTTATACCACCAGAATTTATGGTTTCGGGATGGCTTGTATGATTTCCTTGTTTCTCAAGTTGTGTTCAATCTTTATCCAATAATTAACCAGGATTATTTGTTTTATATCAACTAGTCCAAATTAATTTTCACCACAGGGTTTACGTTGTCATAAAATTTAAGTGCCCATTTTTTTTTACACGAGGATTGTTGGTACGAACTATTCAATTTCTGCAACACCGTAAGTCAACTACACAAAAAATGCCCAGCCATCCACCCAATTCTTCATGGTCTAATTTTTTTGTGTAACAGATACTGCTGTATTTCATTTTCTATCCATGCAAGCTTCAGCAAAGAGCGCTACAAGCAGCCTTAAGAGGTAACGAGATAATCTGGACAAATATGAGCAATGGGACATCGACAATCTCGCGTATAGTTTGACTTTGAACCCTGGTTAAGAGTTTGTGATTTCCAGTATGTCCAGGCTGCAGTGAGGCTAGTGTTGCAATTAGTGTTGCAGCCAAGGTTAGGGCTACAGTTATCAACATTTCATTTTATTATTATATGATTTCTATTCCATCTCCTATTTTACTTTAGAAGTTTGCGAGCGTTGCATGCTCGGTACGTCTACGCACCAAACATTGCAATAAGAAATACTATCTTCATCATGATGTAGTTCGAATTCCATCTATCGGCTTTATTTCCCTGATTCATGACCCAAACGCCCACTGTTTTTAAACTTATGATAATGCTAATTTACTCTTACAATATTAAATTGTTGAATTTTGTCAACTCCTTATGATATAGTTTTGCTATACTTCTGTCATATAAACCTTGAGTGAATGTTGATTCTGACGACGTTTTTCCTTTACGTGAACACCAAATTTTACCCAGGAATTCTACATCGATCAAATACATGAAATGGTCTGTACAAACGCATTATATGACTGCGCCTTTTATGGAAAACATACCATAATTTGTTAGTGTCGGCAACAGAGTAAATCTCGAGATTACAATTGATTTACGCAATAACCAATGCTATTTTAAGATTATATTGTTGTGTACTTGGTGACCCTGAACGTTCTAGAAAATATATGACCTTGTTTATAACCAGTATTGATTTATTTTTAGTGACACGGGTGATGTTTATAGAAATTTCTAGAATTGTGTTGTATGATTAAGTCAACAAGTTACATAGGATTACATAAATTCATACTTTCTAGGAGTGTTTCGTAGAAATTGAAGTGATATATATAAGACAGGATTGATGAATACAAAGACCACTCCGTGATTTTCTGAAACTCTATACTAGGAATACATCTATTTATTTTTGTGCTTCTACTTGGGACTTTACTGATCACTGGTGATGAAGTTTTTTTCGTGAAAATTTGGATTTATTAATTAATCGACCCGGACAAACATTATAAGTTAGATTTTCATTTAGACTAGAGAATTGTTGATTCTTAGTTTTTTTATTGTATAATTGATAAATATTACTAAAATTCTTAGATTGAGTGTTTTGTGGTTGAATACTGCTGTTCTTTCATTAAAGGTAAAATTTTTCTGACCTTGATTTATTAATCCGTTAACAGAAGCAATTGGAGGCATCGTCCGGGATTTAAGAATAATTTTTTATTTATAACAGCAGAGTTCAACATGTTTTCGTAGAATATTTTTGTAAAAACCAGACGTCCAGAGGTGTTTGATCACAAAAGAATCGTGAAAAGATGAGTTGTTGAGTCTTGGTTTCACATTACGGGGTTAGAGTTAAAACTTGCATGAAGAAACAGGAGATTAGAACTGTAGCTTTGTTAAGAAAGTTTGGCCGAAACATTTTTTTACAACGTAATTGATTTCCCAAAGTTAGTACAATCCGGATGTCTGAATTAGAATACAATGACGCTATAGAAAAAATACAGGCTTAGACGTGAACGTGAAGAGAAGAGAGAAATTAGAACGTTGAAGAGACGAGAAAAAGAAGGTCGACGTAGAAGAGAGAGAGAGAAGAACGAGAATTTGAGCGGAGAAAAAAAATGATGATGGCAGAGAAAGAGAGTCAAGAAAACTTTGAAGAAACAAAGAGAGTCAGAGAATCAATTGAATTAGAGAACACTAAGATTGTTCAAGACGAGCCTCGCCTGTCAGATGTGGAAATACGACGCAGCTAAAAAATATTGCAGCATTAGCTTCCGAAATTTCAGGGAAAAGCTATTGATAAATATTTTCTCAATTTTGAGAAAATTGCATCAAATTTAAAAGGCCAAAGGCAATATTGGGCCAGACATTATACAAAGTGTTAATTGGCAAGGCGGCAGAAGTTTATCAGCGCTAGCACATAGGCGAGAGTTCAGATTATGACAAGGTCAAGGCTGCAATTACTCTAGGCCATACCAACTTGTTACCAGAAGGTAAGACAGAGGTTTAGAAGGTATAAGAATTCGACAATCAGCTTATGTTAGAAATTCTGCTGAGAAAAAGAAGATTATTTGGATCAATAGTTAAGATGTTTCAGGGAAATAGACAATTTTCAGAACTTTAGGAACAACTCGATCTTGGATAGAAGGAATCTTAAGGACTGTGTTTCATCAAGACTTTACGAAACATTTTAGAAGATAAGAATGTTGAGGAACTCTTAAGCAAGCTGCAGTCATTTCAGAATACTTACACTTCCTTCCTCAATTAAAAAAAAAAAACACTTTTGGTCCAAAAATTCAGAGTAGTAGTTCAGTGAAAAGTTCAGGACTTCAGATCTAAGAAGGATCACAAAGTCTCAGGGTCTTCCGTACATCTTTCCCAGTCACCACCCACTACAGTGGGTTCTACGTCCGGTCGCAACGGTCACGGCCGCTTTCTGAAGGATCCTTTGGGTGTAGGCTCGTTCCTACTATGTACTTATTGTAAGAAAAAAGGTAATCTGATTAGTGAGTGTTTTCAGGCTTAAGAGAAAATGACCTTGAACAAACCACCACCCAATTGCTTGCGTACTCTGCAATTTAGAAATGGATAGGGAAAACCTTATGTTTTCTTTCTTGTTCTGGCACTCCTGTGTTCAGGGTTCGAAGTCCAGTTATTGTTATTCTAAGCGGATTATAAACCCTTTTTGTCTCAGGGATTTGTTTCACATTGATGAGCTCTTAGTGAAGTAAAACCTGTCAGATTTTGAGAGATACGGACGTGCGGTCAGAGTTTGTTTGTTAGCAGAGTGTTTTGTCTTCTGTCTGACCGTACTCGTTGAGCTAGGCGTCATTCGATGTTTCCTTGCAATAGAATTTTTATCTGAAATAAGATTAAATCACTGGGACCAGTTATCGTAGGTGTTCGGCCTACTCTTCCTGTCTTCAAGGCGTTTCCTTGTTGCTGGGCAACATTTTAGCTGGCCTGCAAAGTTGTACCAGATCCGATCAGTCTGTAAGACACTTAACATTCCGACTCGGTTCGCGTCCGAGGATGAGAACACGACTTAGTTACCCCAGCCGTGTTGCTGCTTACCAGATCGGATGACCAGACAGAAAAGAGGTAGTAGAGGACGGCCCAACCCCTTGACGCCAGCTGGTTCATCCTAGGACTTTGATTTAGTGACACGTTTCCTTGATTGCCCTTGATGGCAGTTTCTTGATGTCAATTCACAGCCATTCAAAATGAGTCTTGCCATGAAGACAGTGCTGATTGATTACCAGACACAGATATACCTGTTAAACCAAGTCAAGATCCCTCAGTCCGACGAGTGCAAGTTGCTGTCTTGAGCAAATATAAGGACCCTGAAATTTGATTAACAACTTTGGGAAAGAGGCACTACCACTGAAGAACCAGGCTAAAGTCGGAGAGTGGCTTCTACATCAAAGGACGGGATCCTTATAGCATGAAGTGGCGACAACCTGAATTTGCACACCTATGAAATCTGGGCAGGTCGTTCACCATATGTGGTCCCAGTTGAGCTAGTCTTAAAGGACGTTCAAGCTATGTAAGGAGTTTTATGCTTCAATGAATACACCTCTTATGGCATGGTCATTTAGGGTCGTCAATAAGACTTGTGCATAGGATTTTTGGTCCATTTTTACTGGCCTAAGTTTAAAGAAACGGAGGTTTCTGAATTTTGCAAGTATGTCTGTTGTCAAGTGGTAAGGCAAGGGCCTAATCAAAAAAATTTCAATCTTGCCCCTCTTAACCCATTCCAGCTTTTTGAAGAACCTTTCAGTCGGTGTTTTGTAGATTTTGTCTAGGCGCCCTTTGCCTTAAATCAAGGGTAGGAAACCAATATTTGCATTTACTATATCATGTGTACTTCCACTAGTCCCTGAAGCTATACCTTCTTTCGGAGATTATTAAGGCGCAAGACCATAGTCAAGGCTACTTACCAAGTTTTTCAGTTTTGTAGATACCTAGGCTATTTCAATCTGATCAAGGTTTCAATTTTATGTCAGGTTGTTTCAGCAGGTCATACATGAGTTAGGTGTTAGAAGTACAAATCTACTGCTATTTCATCCGAGTCCTCAGGGGGCACCTGAAACGTTTTCATTCAAACTCTTAAGAATTTATGATTGAAGGACTTCTTTGCTATCAGTATGAAGAAAGGACTGGATGAGGTGTCACTTAGTTTTATTTGCTGCACGAGAAGCGTGCCAGATAGTCTTTATTTTGCAGTCCCTTTGAATTTAGTATTGGCCACACCATTAGAGGCCCTTTTTGAAGTTGACTTAAAGAAAAATGGCTGACTGAACTAGTTTCTTA
>CAJDSM010058736.1:0-10157 GCA_903981925.1 Ostrea lurida | reverse complement strand
TTAGAGAAAAAGAATAGAAATCCTTTAATATGACTGAAATGTTGCGAATTGGGAAATTCATTTAGAGACAGAATAGAATGCCTCTATAGTATTAGTGTGGGATTGGAAAATTCCATATTAGCAAGGACCAAGAAATAGAATCCTTTATTAGTATGAATGTCGGATTGGAGATTTTCCTTATTTGAGGACAAGAATATAATTCTTTATTAGTATGAGTGTGTGGATGGGAAATTCCCAATTAGAGGACAAGATATAGTAATCCCTTTTCATTAGTAGAGTGGTTGGGTGAAATTCCAATTAAGAGGACAAGAAGTAGAACCTTTACTAGTACGAGTTGGATTGGGGAATTTCAATAGATACAAGAATAGAACCCTTTATCTGCAATGTTGAATTGCGGGATTAAGAAATTTCCAATAAGCAGGACAAGATTCGCTAATCCTTTATTACTACTGACATGTGTGGGTAGGAAATTTCAGTTAGAGGACAAATTTCGCAGTCAAAGGAATTTAATCCTTTATTAGTTCGAGTTGTTGAATAGGAAATATACCTCAAGCAAGAGGACATACAATATTCATATTCCAAGGCATCATTACCTTATTTAGTAGACGAAATGTGGGAGTTGGGGAATTTTACCAAGGGAACTAAGTTACTTCAACAGCATCGAATTTTGCTAATCTTAGCAAATCTTTGCAAGAAGTAGCAGCTTTCCTATCTTACACCGAGAAAATATAAGGAAGAAATTTTCCTCATACTTTTATGAACAAATTTAGATGCATTGATTCACGAGCTTTCAGAGATTTAAAATCCTCAGTGAAACTTTGAACGCAAAATTGATTAAACTTGCAAATTTAATCAAAGTTATTCACTAAGTCATATGTCGACTGATTGTGTTTCATACTCTTTGTTAGACTGTCATTTTCCTACTAATTGCATCGACGGTAATCCGGTTTTACTTATATTTCGACTAGGGCTCACGGCGGGTGTGATCAGTCAGCAGAGGATGCTTACTCCTCCATATAGGCACCTATCTGCTTCGCTTTTGTCGGAGTCCGTGTTGCCCCTACACTCGGATTTTGTATGGGTTGTTTTTTTGGATTATAGATTACGTTTAACACCATGTTTAACTTCGCCTATTTATTTTTAACTAGACTCTCTAAAGGGGCCTCTAATACTAGTAATCCGTAAAATGGTTTACACTAAATCGGTATACTAAAAACAACTCAGGGCTGTCCTTCAGGAAGCTATTCCAAGTTGAAAACTACGAAATTAATTACTTCAGGCCTAGTATAAGAAATATATGACGTTCAAAATCATTCTCCATTATACATATTCTTACCTTTGAGAAGACTTTAAGACAGAGTTGTCTATATCGGACATGACGCCTTTGTGTCCAGTTTCGACTCTAAGTCTTGTTTCGTGTCTCCAGCGGCATCCCATTCAGACGGAAGGCGTTAAATTCCCATATCTCTTTCAACATCCTGTTATCTAGATCTTTAGTATGAACAAATAGACGACGCCAGTATTAATGTATTGCTTCAATAATAAATGTGAAATTCTGTTCACATGATTTTTAATTTGATTATTCATTATAAGACTAATCAACCTTAGGATGTTTGACATTTTCAAAAGTCAATGGATTTTTGGAGCAATTCCAACCTGTAAAAGTATTGAAAATACAGTTGACTAGTATTCGGAATTCCCCAATCCCACACTCGTACTAACAATTGATTCTATTTTTGTCCTCTGATTGGAATTGGAATTTCCCACTCCCACACTTATCTAGAGGATTCTATTCTTGTCCTCTGATTGGAATTTTCCAATCCCACACTCATACTAATAGAGGATTCTATTCTGGTCTCTTATTGGAATTCCTAATTACATTGATCTATCAGTATCATATCCTCAGAATTGGCGTGTTGGTTGTTAATGAATATGCAAGATTATTCATTTTTACTTCATTGTTACATTTACAGTCAACCAAAGCCGAGTCCAAGCTGAAGTGTTTCCTGAGAAAATCGGAGATCCCTTTCATATATTCAAAAGAGGAAGTTTTCAATAACAAGCCGAGGATTTCAGTATTCCATAATGTTTTAAATGAAGACGAGATTCGACTTCTCCAAAACAGTACAAACTCCCCTAATGCCATGGTAACGGTTATATTCAGTATTTTTTCATTTCATTGTTTTATCTGTTATAAAGATTCATCGAATTTCATTGCTTGTGAATTAGATTTTATTTCACATAATTATACTACGATACATATTACAATTTATACTTATACATATATACATGTATTTGTAAGCAGTATGTTTTGTTCTAAGCATAGGTATATTACTAACAATCAAAGATTAGACACATCCACACCAATCAACAGTCATAGGTAAGACAAATGTTTATACTTCTGACCAACCAGATTACTCAGATTATGATTTAAAAAGATTACTTTTAAACGTGTACTTACTGTATGGCCCAGAAAGTTTTCCCTTGTGATTTGTGGATTTGTTGTTGTGTTTACAATTTTCTTTTGGTTCTTTTCTTTTGTTTGGCTTTTTTTACAGTCACTTAAAGAAATTATGTGAATTCCCTCTTCTTTTCCATTAGATACACATGGACGATATGACCAATCCTAACAAGGAGATTGAGGAAAGGATGCATATATGACACACTTACCCATAGTACGTATTTTAAAATAATTCATAGATTTATGGTCGAATATAATAAAAAAAAAATAATTTCCAAAGGAGACGAAGCCATTTTCTTTTACTTAAAGTTAATGAGAATTCATCAACAGACCGAAAATGTTCTTCGGACTAGAGTATGACTTACCAGAAAACTGGCAATTTGGTGGTGACAGGGAATGACTATTTCTATCGATCTACAGTGATCAAGATGTTTAAGAACATACAACTATCGAAAACACGTTTAATTGTTAAAAAAAAAACCACCTTAATGTCAGAAGGCCTTGAATTTTATCAGCCAGGTTTGATATTGCTCCTTAGCTCACCACGTATGAAGTGGCTGTCGTATATGTTCAAAGTTATACTAAGGCAAATACAGAGAGACAGCAAAAAAAAGCTGGACAAACTAGTAAAGATACACATGTACTATCCGACTTTGATATTTGGGCATGAGATTAAAGATCTAAATAAATGTGTTTCTATATTGAAATTTATTTCCGAACATTATTATCCAATGAGGTGTCAAGAATTGTTTCATGGAACTTTGTAGAAGTACAATGTATATGTTAATCGGATGTTAATGAATTTGAATAATATTGCAAATTCAAATGTTCAAATATAATCGATGCATTGTGTGTTTTCCCTTAGCTGAGTAGTGCAAAATATGGCGGTTATTGGTTTTTACCAAAACAGAGACAAAGTTCCCGTAATTAGGTAGAGAGAGAAGAGAGAGAGAGAAGAGAAGAGAGAGAGAGAGAGAGAGAGAAGAGAGAGGAGCGAGAGAGAGAGAGAAGAGAGAGAAGATGGGAGGGGAGGGGCATAATTTTGGCGTCGAGAATATTCATGATTATTTTTTTTTCGATTTGTATCTAGCACTTATTTCTTGGCGCATTTTATTAGCAAGTGTATTAATTTACATGAATAGAAATCGAGGGTTTCAAGTCTCTACCCCACTGACCAGACAGAGCATCCCCTCCCTTGCTTGGAGGTGATGGACACTACTGTGAACTAGCCATGAGCCCCACTTACAAAACACAACACAACCAGATATTCAACTGACCCAGACTTAAAAAGCAGCTTGAAGTTTAAATCCAAAGCCTTATCCATTATGCACCCGGTATTTTTGACGAATTTCTTACCCGCCAACAAACCTAACATTTCCAGAGGCGCCAAAAAATGATCCGTAAACGGCAAGTCGTAAACTTATTGTTATACACGTGATTCGATTATCAGAGGGACCAATATCTGTAATAAATTTGTAGCTTCCAGAACCAATGACTAAACTTTATTAAATGCAGAATAATTATGGTTTCGAGAAAAACATCTACATGTAATGTGTATATCATCGTACACATAATTGTTATTTTAGAGTATTATTTTTAGAATATCGGAAATATATATTAGTACTTTGTAAGACTTATTTTACACAAAATAATTTGCGCCATACTTTCAGTAAGGAGTGAATGTTCTAACAGCAATTAATGATGTTCGCGGTGCATGTTTGTATTTCAGGAAGCGCTATACTTTTGGTACCACCAGAACAAACCAAGGGAAACTGGACGAGAACATGACGCCACCTCAATGTCACGTTTGCTGGTTCAGTCAGGTAGGCATGGGCTCTTTTCATTGGGCTAATTTACTATCTTTTTTCGCCCCTCTCTATTGATTCATGTACATTCAACTGACAACATTGATCATGCATATTTCAAAAGACGAAACTTGCAACCTCACTATATTTGAATAGAAGTGGACTTGCGTATGAACATCGATGTGATTGCTGATATATAATAACATAAAGAATAAAATCAGGAATAATGGTTACTAATATTTATTACTCAGCTGTCGTCAATTTAGTTTGAATTGACAATATACAATGAAAAAAATGTTAATATTAAAAAACACCTTTTGTTTCACGATTCTGGAAGATCACTCAGAAGAAGATGAAACATCGCCACAATGAATGTTTATCAAACCGCTGACTAACGGCCCCGAATTTACAAATATTAACAGTTGAAAGATTGTCATGTTCAGTGTATATTTTCAGAATTTATGTTACAACAGGTTATTAACCAGTTTGAGAAGTAGGTTTATTGAGAATTAAGCCCATACACGTTCTATATTTACAGGTTATATGAGTTAGACAGCGACAACATTAAGTATAAGTTCACCATCATGTATTTATTGGAATCGCACCGACACTCGTCGTAGCCACGGTCAAACTGAGTCCAGTTGACGTACTACCCTACTCAATTGTCGGCTTGACGGAGACAATAGCGGTTATGCGACGATTGAATCACGTGATATGCGTCCTAATATTAGTACAAGATTATATTTTTACGCATAAATACTTGAAGAAACAAATCTCGTCTGACTGTTATATCAGCATTTCACAGAATTGATAAATCGTTGTAAATGTACACGTCATGGCACGCGGTTTAGGGACACAAAAATCTTTTAAGCAAATAATCATGGACAAGCATCACATATGCATTTTTTACACGAATTATTCGAGAATTATAAAGGCAGATAAAGAACGTGAATCATTCTCCGCAGTCCCAAAGCAAAGAACACAAAATGAGATTGGCAAACATGGGCCTCGAGCGAGGAAAACCAGAGGTGAAAGTGTCAAAGAGGTAAACACCCTGTCCGACCGGTCACACCCGCCTGTGACCCATTGTTTTGATCAGAGGTGAACGGGTATCCGTAGTCAAATCCAGTAATGTATCCGACAATTTGTCGATATGCAATAAAGATTTCTTGTCCTTGATTCTCAGTTCCATTTTTCGGTTAATTCGACAATATCAAAAATATTCACGAGGAAAAAAGTAATCTTCAAGCAGCATCCAGAACCTTCTCATAGGAATCAACAGCCTAAACTTGAATATCATGTCATCATATATTATCAAATGTTGGAAAGAGAAACAATGCATAAATACGAATGAGAGCTACAAGTCAGCAGTTGGGTTCATTAATTTTAAGGAAGTCATAAACAGCCTCAAACGAATAACACGACAGATACCTCTTGAAAATCTGTGAATAGAATTAATACTCAATAAACTTATCTCTGAAGCGTAAAAGAAGTACCAGAAAGGTCCTTCAGTTGATTCTGCTTCTAACTACTTGATTACTCACGCGGAGATTTTGGTTACTAAATATAGCAAATCCTAAATAGGTTTTGGTTTTCCACGCGGTTCAATCCAATTTTTCTCCGTAAAATTCATAGCACCCTGATTTGATGAAATACGGAGATAATATTTTCTGAACGAGAGCATAATGCACAAACTACGCTACAACCCAGAGAAAGTGTTTGACACGTTACACCGAAGGGTTGAAATAAAGCGTAATCGCTAACATTGCATTGGTGAGAAACATGGGTAAACGTGAAGGTAGAGCAAAGTAAAAACAAATGCAAGGTGACTACATGCATATACTTTTGAGAACAGTGAAAGAAAGTACACGAGTTTATGGTGATTGATCATAACACTAGGAAACAATCGAAAGAAAGTGTAAAGTGGTACACACATTACATGTCGTACAAACAATACCAGAAGCGCGTTAGACGATTTGTAGGAGGGGGGGGGGCAAATCACAAATTTTGTGACAAGCAAAAAAACCCATAAAAGGTCATTGGATACTGAAAGGGGGGGGGGGGGGGAACGGGGCAAATCCTATATAATCACTGAAGTAGAGCGGCAAGTCTAAATTTCAAAGAATGTGAGGGCGGAGGGGGGGAAACTTCAAAATTATGTGAATTTATGCGGAAAAAAAGTTACTTGACAAAAAGTGGGGGGGAGCAAAACAATACTTTGCCCCCCCCCCCACTTTTTGAAAGTGAAGGGGGGGAGCATTGTGCCCCCATGCCCCCCCCCGGCCCTACGCCCTATTCATTAACAAGTACACAAGTATATACCTACATAAACAAGTTGTCGTTGTAGGGGTTCAGCAGTCACGTTTAGTCGTATAAAGATTTAGTTTGCCATTGGCAAATGCTGTCTGATGTGTTTCATAGCAATTGTTAAACGCTTTTTCATAACACGATTTGACTATGGATTCTCCGTTTACCTGATCAAGACAAGTGGATCACGGCGGGTGACCAGTCGACAGAGGATACTTACTCCTCCTAGGCACCTGATCCCACCTCTGTGGATCCAGAGATCCGTATTTGCCCAACTCTTGCTTAATATTTATTTGGGCTTAGAGACTGATCACTGTTCGTTATCTTTGCCTTACAATATATAACGACAACAAAGCGGAACAAGGACATACATTACACTGTCTACAACAGCCTCCCTCTCTGCACTCCTAACAGAACTGGTCCCATAACCTTGACCTCTGAACCTTCCTCCACTGCCAAATTGTCAATGTAAGCCGTAGAAGGCAATCGGAACACGACAAAAGCCTACTCAGCAGGTATCTTTCGAAAAATACATAAATACGAATAAATACATGTGTTTTGTCTCCTTGTACGAAAAACAAAGATTTAATTTCATGAACAGAGAGTATGCCAAAGTTGAACAAATTTTTACCTGCAACTGCCTCTTATCCCGAATGTTTTCAAAAGATCTATCTTTGACCTACGAGAACAAGAATAAATTGAATACATGCAAAGACACAAGTACAGCTGTCTGCTTCTCCAGTACAGTAGATATCCTTGTGTATACTTTAAATCTTAGAGGGGTTAAGTGAATAGAAAATATGGTAGTACTGCAGAGCAAATAATATGGATTACTGGTGACCCAAACGTGTCAAAATATTCTGGATAGATTTTTATTTGCACTATTTCAGCCCCCGCAGTACATATGTCCTGTCTGGAGGTTAGCGATGCCCACTCCCGTGGATTTTATCCACACAACAACCACAGGAAACTCCATGACCAAGATGGTCTGACAAATGTATTGAGGCTTGTGCAACAACATTTTTTCAGCTTGTAAAGTTACTGTTTATCAGATCAAATTTATACTCGGTACAGTATACAGTAAATCACGGTTATAGAGAACACGGTATACAGTAAACCACGGTTATAGCGAACACGGTATACAGTAAATCACGGTTATAGAGAACACACTTATGATATGTTGAAAGTGCAACAACTTACAGTATATATGCACGAATCCTTTCAGTTAATCGTTTGCTACATGTTTGATCACAAGCCTAGAAATAATCAAGTTGATCATTTCATATCAAGCGTACAACTTACATGTTTTCATACACACAAGTACAAAAAAAAAATAATTCTATCGTAGTAAGTGACATTGTTAAGGAGGAGCGGGGTAGGGCTGTCACCGTGTTTTGTATCGCCGGGAGTGCCAAAGTCTTCCAAGTCGGTTGCTTTTTTTAAGATGCAGAAAAAAGAGGTTTGTATTCTTTGTTGCACAAAATAATCCCCAAGACACTATATAAGTTAAGATCCATCGCCTCTTCTTTTATACAATGGCGTGCATTTATCATGCGATGAAATCATGTCTAATCGTAACAGGTGAATTTAATATACTGTAACTTCTTTTAGATTTGTTTTTCAAATTTGTCATAGATAATTAAATAAAACCTACTTCATAGATTTAAAGAGGTTTCAAAACTTTTCTAAGTACATTTTATTTACTTTTTTTCGTAATGTGTAATTCAATATATGCTAACCGCAAACTAACAACTTTTATAAAATTCATGACGAAAGAGTAAATATTCTCTTTCGAGAAGTGGACAGGCATAGCCTACATCCATATTTCTTTTACGAGAAGTGGACAGGCATACCCTATAATCCATATTCCTCTTTGAGAAGTTGCGACAGGCATAGCCCTACATCCATATTCCTCTTTAGAGAGAAGTGGACAGGCATAGCCTATATCCATATTCCCTTTCGAAAGTTGGACAGGCAAAGCCTACATCCAATTCCCTTTAAGGAAGTGGACGAGGCATAGCCTAATACATGATTCCCTTTTAGAGAAGTGGACAGGCCATAGACCTACATCCATATTCTCCTTAGAGAAGTGGACAGGCATCAGCTCTATATCCATAATTCCCTTTAGAGGAAGTGGACAGGCATTTAGCCTAACATCCATATTCCTCTTTAAGAGAAGTGACAGGCATACCTATATCCATATTCCCTTTAGAGAAGTGCATGGACAGGCATAGCCTATATCCACGGGAGGTAGGCTATGCCTGTCCACTTCTCTAAAGAGAATAGACGAAAGAGACGACTTCAGCTTCTCCAGCTTGCAATATTTATGCAGCAATAGTATTGCCACTCATCTGATTTGACACGGAAGAGCTTGTTCTGTTTAATCATAAATTTTTGAAATAAGGCAGGCTTTTCGCAAATTTTCTGGTCGTGAGAACGATCTTATTTACCAATACCACTTATCATTGAGGGAAAATGCTAACATGATTCATACCACACCATTCCATACAACTGTTTTTGACTACGGATTTCTCCGTTTACCCGATCAACATACAGGGCTCACGGCGGGTGTAATCGGTCGCCAGGAGATGCTTACTCCTCCTAAGCACCTGACCCCGCCTATCGCACCTTTAATTATTATATTTTTTACAGGAGTTATGAGATTGATCAATGTTCGCTATCTTCACCTTTTCATCAAAGCAGACGACACTGGTTACATACCTTTTGTTTTTCACGGTGTCATGAAATGCCATCTCGACAAACCCAATCTTCTGTTCGCCGGAGCTCAGAAGAAACACATTGTTATAATATTGTTTGGGTTGATGCCTAAAGCAGCTTGTCGCAAACTGGAGAATGGTCTTCACACTTATAAAATGATAGAAAAACATTAACAAGTGCAATATAGAATGTCTCTTATTTGTTTTTTAAGTTTCAATTTTAATTTTTAAGACAGTCCCACTGTCAGATTGCCATGACTTGTTACGTCTTTGCATGAGCAGAGATTATTTACTGTCTAATCACAAGTTTTCTCAAACATGTCTAATCACTGAGATGATTTATGACTACACCGAGTTAAAATGACTTGTGGTGAGAATAGAATTACGATGACTTGTATTTAGGTAGTATTGAGGTTTCTTGTGGTTAGGTAGTATTTTAAAAGATGACTTGTAGTTAGGTAGTATTAAAATGACTTGTAGTTAGGTAGTATTAAGATGACTTGTGGTTAGGTAGGATTAAGATGGTTTGTGATTAGATAGTATTAAGATTACTTACAGCTAAGTTGAATTAAAATTTCTATGAGATAATGAACATAGGTATATTATGAAAGACTACAAACCTGCTCCCAGTAAAGAGTGTGTCATACTCGCCCTTGACCACTTCAGTGTACAACATTCGTCCCACAAATTCACAGTCTTCCGGATCATCCTGCATGCGCCGTATATTGTAATCCATGCACGTGCGTCTACAATGTTAGATTCCATCACAAAACGGTCCACAGAGTCAATAAAGTAAACCGTCGCTGAGCACCATGGCCTTCAGCGCAATGCTTAGGTAAAGGGGCATTGACACGTTTTGAACTAAAA
>CAJDSM010058718.1:1956-17495 GCA_903981925.1 Ostrea lurida | reverse complement strand
GAGATATCTTATGAACTTTATATTGAAGTTGAAACTTTCTCTGAATACAGAATTCTCACATAATGCGACTGTGATCGTGCTGCCAGTACTTTGTATTTGCACGCTCGCTGTAGTAAATCTTATGTGACAGCATTAGTTGAGTACGCTGCCAAGCAATTACATGGATTTCACATTACATTAGTAAGGTCTCTGAACTTTCCGGAAAAAATATGCTCTATGCCCTGTATTTACCTACCGGCGATCTCGTGGGCTTTCAAGGGACGCTTTTTAACATATTCTGATTATCTAACAGCAAGTTGTACGCGATAGACGTATTCATTTCTTTCACGGCTTGTCGCATCCACGTAACATAGAAATGTAAACACTGCAATATCAAATATTGCTTTTGTTGCGGAGACACGATCTTACATCATTAAACAGATTGACATGTATTAAATGATACATCAAATCTGAACAAAGAAATGTTGAAAACACTAAATGCCCCCCATGTGCAAAATTCAAAATGGGCCTAGTTTATGTAAATTCCGCTGCCTTCTACTAACAAGGCAAAACTATTCAATTAAAACAAATAAGGTAAAATAACCAAACTTCATCCATGAAATAGATGTCAAGTTTGACCAAAATCAACATCATATGGACAAGATCTTACGCAGTTCTTGAGAATGGCCTATCAGAGTTGCACCATTCCGATCTAATTGGCCACCGTTGACCCAAAAGATTATCTAGGATCGACTTTTACTTTTCTAGGACAACATCTCGTACCATCCGAATCAACGTCTGTTATCACTACGCACACAAGGGGCTCCAAAAGCATTATTGAGCGGCACAAACTCATCGAATCGAGAGAATACAGACCAACGTCCAGACTATAACCTATAACCATAAATTTTACCACTTCAAACTCCAACCAGGGATCACTCTAATCTTCTAAGAGACACACCCCCTATGACGCAATCATTTGCGATCATTAGAAGGATACATAATCAAAAGACATATCTAGCGACGCCTGTCAATAACGATAATTCACGAGACCAGACACCTAGTCATAACAGCACCATCTCAACCACTTCATGATCCACTTGTACATCGCTTCATGAACCTGAAAGATCATTAGGATCGATCTCCTCTTCTCACCAGGGTGCCCATCCACCCCACCCTGCGCTACACCAGTTCTGGTTGCCCATTCAACGCAAAACAGCTGTTTCAAAACGCATATGTTGACCGCGTGACAGCTACCATATGTCATCCAAGACCGACCACTCCTACGACTGATCACCTTCGACTCGACCTTCTGACCATCGATGACCCTGAAGATCAAATAGGGATGTTCTCATCTACTCTCTGTACCCTCTGTCGCACATACAAAGCCTTGGGACTGAACAATCTACACGATCAAATTCCCACACGACACGCTTGACCATCATCCACGTAAGAATAAGCAACAATGAAGCTGCATCTATTTCGGATCTGTAACTTAACCAAAAAAACAAAAAAGGGCGGGGGCAGTCATGCATGATCCTGCCCCCTATAATGTCAATGAAAACATCATCGTGACAGAGAGGAAAAAATAAACATGTTGGATGATTCTAATGCATACTTTACAAACATATTAACGTAGAAAAGAAACAAATGCATGGTCTATCCACAGATCTGATTTTAATAAAGAAAAAGAAAATGAAAGGGGGGGGCGGCCCGGCTATGATCCTTGCCCCAAGTGCCTGTCGGCAAAATTAAACAAAACACGATCCAACAAGTTCTGATCAATAATAGACTGCACAAAGTGGTTTCATTGCTACGAAAACTTTAAAAATCAGTTTGCCGAATCATTAAAAATCATAGGCAATCTCATACTTCATACACCTATGAATAGAAACCACACCTGTTGAAAAACTTATTTTCTCCAATATCATGCATCATAACGGTGTTTAATTCTTAAACTTGTGGGAAACTATCTTGATATATATATTGATCAGGCAAAATTCGCAATATTTACTAATTGAAAATGATTGATTAATAAGAATTATTTAATACCCGGTATCTATACAAAGGATCTTTTGAATCTCTACTATAAATTTCTGTCACTTCTAATCTTTTCATCGACAATGAAAAAAGCAAAAAAACTGCAACCAATTAAAGCATACTTTTTGCATCACGTCTATGTTCAAAGTCAGGACAACACATAATGGATACTGACTATTTCTTTTACGACTCAGGGATTTTTACAAAATTACCAACAATTTTCTTATTTTTTTTTTTGGTATCTCAAACCGCAATAACCCCCCCTCCCCTTCCCGTAACTTCCTATATCAGTTTCTTTTCGATTTTTTTTAATTATTATTCAATAGTTCGTGGACTCCTTATGTATTCTGTGTAAAAAGACTCGCACCGTCGTTTACTAGTGTAAAAAAAAACACTATTCTGGAGAGTGGCACCACACTTCCTGGCTTCTCGTCTCTTTTGATGGCAATTATCAACGACGTCGAATCTCATCGTTTTTCTTAAAACGAAATGTCCACCTCTAGTTTGTACAATCAGGCACACACACCCCACCAAGAAGCATGTTTTTCGAATAAGAGTCAGCAAAATCGCTGACATGCGTCACATTGCGTGTTTACTTCTAGGTCCCTACTCCACCTGCCGCCGACTACTTCCGTGCGCAAGGGGAAATAACCCGCAATAAAGTTGGCCATTATTCGCCTGGGATTTCTTTGACAACATGCTTTTTCAACATCATTTGTCTTAGCATATTATTTTGGGGGGCGGGGGCGGCCAAATCGTAAGCAAAGATAACGAGACACATTGAATTCCAATCTCGTAAGTTCCTAAATATACATACAAAAACAAGAGCTTGGTCATCACGAACCCATGGACACACCATAGGCTGGGATCAGGTGCCTAGAGGAGTAGCATCCCTGTTGACCGGCATCACACCCGCCGTGAGCCACTAGTCTTGATCAGTTGAAACCGGAACTATCCGTAGCATATCCGTGTGTGAAAAACGGCCTAACAATGGCTATCGAACACGATCAGACAGCAATTGACTCAATGTATAGTCATATTGGTAAACTAAATTGTTTAATACGACCAGGAGAATTTACGAAATGCGCTTTAAACGTCGACTGCTGAACCCCTCAACAAACAATTGTCGTGTTAAGATAGCTTGTCTCGATTCAAACACTGATCGTACGCAGAAAATAGCTCTTGCCGTATCGAATACAGCTTGAGAGACCATACACACCATATGCTCAGGTTGAAAGATGGAATATTGCTACATAAATATGGAAGTTGACATGGAGAAGCTGAAATCATCCCGTTGTCATGCCTGGTTACGTTGTTGCCGTTAATGTCAATGTTCATAAAATATCCAAGTACCGAACGCCAACATGAAGACTCTATGGTGTCCTTTATTTCTAGTTCTTGGATATATTCAGCGACATATGAAATGAAAATCATTATTATTGAATGCGGATAAACACATCGTCGACCCCTCATATCGAAATGTTGAATTACAACGCCACCGCTAGAGATGCTTCTTCTTCATTGTAGAAGCTTTTTGACATGACATTCTGCCTCACTCAGATATAAAAATAGGGGCAGCTAATACAAGAGCACAACTTTAGTCTCCATTTGGAATCCAACAAGACTGTGGGAGACCTTGCCATTGACAAAACTACAAAGATATTGTCACCCATGAAGGAATAATGTGGACAAGAACAAAAAGGCCCATTTAGTTGGCTCTGCTCGCGTTGTAGACCCTACTATCTCACTGCGTCTTGCAAGTATTTCTATGAGAATACAACACGAGCAACTGCAATACAGAGATAACAGGCTGGCGAAATCAAGTGTTGACTACCAAATTAAATTTGCTCATTTCATTGAGAATATACTGTCGCCTATACATGTAATTTATGTACCGATCCCTGTTTAGCCACACCTGGTCATAAAAATGGCTCCAACTGGTCTCACCCCAGAAATAAATTGAAATGCAAAACTTAATTGCTAAATCTGACACGCATTTTGTTAAAAGATTCAAAACTTTTACTTTATCATGTAATTCGCTTGCATCTGATTATTTGTTGTTTTACGGTCCCACTCGAAACATATTTCACTCGCTATGGAGACGAGCACCACTTACCGATGTGAAGGGCTGCAAAATTAGCTATGCCTCGCACTACATCGCCTTATGAGCAGGAGCGCTCTTTTTGTGCCACACCTGCTGTGAGACGGGACCTCGTTTTTCCCACGTCTCATCCGAATGACCCGCGTACCCATTTAGTCCGCCTCTTACGACACGCAACGGAATGCTGGGGACCTATTCTAACCCGGACTCCCCAACGGGTACTTTTATCATGTAGATTTCACGTTCATCAAACATGATCATTGTGCTACCATACTTTAGACGTTTATTTTGTACATCGCAGTGTAGAGAGACGATCTTGCAAAAGAAGTGTATCGATGCTTGATTGATATTTATTGTTCGTACGTCCCACCGAGACATATTTCACTCATACGGGAGACCGAAGGTAATCGTAAGAATACTCGATCACATACCCACTTAGAACAGAACATAACTCCCCATTTTCAATATATACATTTCCCGCCTAACGACTGCCTCAGAAAATACCCAATATTCATATTGGTAGTTATGTGTAAATTAAAGAAATAGTATGGTATTTTTGAGTGGCGGATCTAGAAAATGGATACCCCAACTGATTTATTAGTTTTGTCTCTGATATTTGTTGCTTCTCTTTTTTTGGGGGGGGGGCTGTTTGCTTTGATGGAAAGAAGTTCTTGTATCTCTGTCCGATACATTTGAGCGGACAAAGGTACCCTCCCATCTCTCCCCAGGCACAATCTAGCCTTCCATTAATCCCCATGGCCACAACTCTTATCTATCTATCAACCCCTGGGGATCCGGCCGTGTAAATAGGTCCCCTCAGCATCCCCTTGACGTTATGTCGGTAAGAGCGACACTGGAATGGGGGCGGTCACTTCGGATGCAGACCGCCAAAAATCGAGCCCCGATGTATCACAGCAGTGTGCACGGATATAAGATCCCTCCCCTGCTCCCAAAGGCCCTGATGATCGAGCCATAGGCCTACAATTTTGCAGCCCTTCACCGGCAAATGTGAACCTCCATTCCTAGAGTGAGAATATCCCGCAGTGTGACCGTAAAACAGTACAATAATCAATCTATCTATGTCATTACAGGTCGCTGAAACCTTTCTACTTTACCACATTGCACCGGTGACCGCAATCGCTGAACCAATAAATAATTTATGACTGAACGCACGAGATGCACACGTGACGCCGCTGAACCACAACTTGACCAACTTAAACAAGAGCACAACGCCTCCACACCTAGTCATTAACCAACCGCCCGTACAGGATTTGGCCTGGGGTGTGCGTAGTGTCTCCGGCACACCTTCAGCTCCACTGTCCTTCTAACTATCGCTGTTAATATCAAGTGGTGAGTGAGTGAGAGAGCAAATGCCATACCTTTGCTTGCCTGCCGACATAAGCGTGCACAAGTTCCAAGGCTACCCTGCACATGCTCCTAGCCCAATACAGTTTTTATCCTCTCGTCAGACCTTTACAGTGGTTGTCTTATAGTGAGTTCTTGACCTTGTTACTCTCTGAAACAATATACAAATTAGGCATCTTCCCCCTCGTCATGAGTAGTATCAAATCCTGTACTCAAGTTGCTAGCCCTATGCCTGAGGCTAACTGAAGTTGTGGTCCCCAACAGCCGCTGCTTGGTCTTATCACTGCCTACTAATGAGCTTGTCCTACTACAGTAGACACTAACGACTCATGACCCTTTTCTCCGTGCGGACCTTGCAAACCTTAAACGCGCCTCCCCTCCCTCGCCAAGCAATTCATCATATCTCTGCTCCATCTCTGTCAATATCCTACCAAGTTCTATCAATTAGGTACATGTCATCCGCCTGGTACCTAACGTTTTCTCGTGAGTACAACGATGACATCGACCGTATCCCCTTGAGAAACCCAATAAGCATCTCCTCTCAATCATCTGTATCATTACAAGTTGTCATGACTCCTGGAGCTACGTCTTGGCTGTATTTCCGCCTACACGTTTCCTCATCTTAAGGAACACTACGACTTATACCTACGACCTTGAGAACATAGCATCTTCCTCTCATGATGGTGATCAATTGTACTCAACTTTGTAATGACCTGGAGCTTACGGTTCCAGTCTGTATCCTTGCCCTGACAACGTTTCCTAGTACGTGACACTATACCTTGACCTCGACTTGACAACTATAAGTTCTTTCCTTTCATCATGGTGATCAGATCTGTACCCAAGCTTTCTGAAGATCCTGGAGCTTACCGGTTCATCTGTATCCCGCTACAACGTTTCTTACTAATGACTACGGACCTGGACCTTTACCTACCACCTGAAAATAACACACCAATAGGGATTTCCTCTTCATCATTGATCAATTTATCCAAGTTGGAAAGTCCTGAGCTTACGGCTTCAGTCCTGTTCACCGCCTACACAGTTTCTTATACACGTGAAACTATCGAACCTCTGACCTTCTGGACATTGAAAAACAATAGGATCTTCTACTCAGCATGTGATCAATTATACCAATCGTTGTAGGACCTGGAGCTTACGGTCAGCCTTACAAAAGCCCGGACAGAGAGACGGACGACGCTATACCAGCGTATTTTTTCACCCACGCCGAAAGCTTGCGCATGGAAAAAACGCGTAATTAACCCCAGCCCGTAAAGTAACACGTTTACAGTAGTTTAACAGAGGTTCTAGGTGACGGGGTTCAAAGTGATGTCAAATTTTTTCGGAAGTGTATTTTTCCGCGAATTTTCTACACTGAAAGCAAATTAAAACAGAAAAAATCTAGGGTTTTCATGCTTGTTTCGAAGTACAGTGTTTTAAACCATGACCTTTTCGCATTTAAAATTTACTCCAAGATTTATTCATTTAACTCCACTTCTTTGTTCGGCTGTACAACAAAACCATAACGGAATACAGATCAATCGAATTACATAAAATAGATACATACACAATTTCTCTTACAATACAAATAAAAAAAAGAAATTTCCAATTAACTCTGAAATAAAAGGAAAACAAATGACAATAATGACCCATTCTGCGGCGACTCTACCTACATCTAACGGGATCCAAGAAACAATACTATCGAATTTTCCGTAAAGCTTAAAATATACAATGTATGTATTGTGTATGATCAAATTTCTTATAAAGAATCACCGTAGTACCCTATTCGCAAACGTCCTTGTTCTCCCATAAATTAAACAATGGCAATCTTTTAAAATGTAAGATAGGGAGCTTAATCGGTCGAACCATTTTTTAAATTTGCCAAAATACTTGATAGTTTTTTGCACCAGGACATTATCGAAGATAAATATTGAATTGAGACTATTTAACGAAAGAATATGTATTCTGTATGAGAATTTAGAAATACCTCAACAAATTTTAAGCCAATAAATAATCAATATTTTAACGACGTAGTCCAAGTCCTCAGCCTACTTGTCGATGGCTATCACTATCCCCTCTTAAAACTGCTCATTATTTGAGAATAGTGGGATTAATATAAAAGATAGAAGAGGCAATCCGGAACGTAATTGGCTATGAAAAGGTAGATAGAGTTGCGTTCTTAAACATCGATGCTTGTCTTGATTAATCAATCCTTCCGCCACAAAATATTTCCCTACTACAATCCTTCAAAATCTGACGCTATTGGACACAACAAATTTGTTCAGCCATTGCTACAAGGTTCAGTTGTAACATGAGTAATATGTTTTACCGATAGGTCAGTCACTCCATTAACCACCCAGCCTATGGTACACTGTCCCGATCTGTGTTAAGAGTGAGTGATAGCGTCTTTGGATCCAAATTCGATCCTACGCCCATCGGTTGAACTGTTACAGACTCCATAAGATGTTACTCATTAGAGGCCAAGGTCGCATCAGCCTTACAACCATACCGACCTGCAAATGTGATACTCATTTGAATGAAATCGATCTCAACATGGAACGTATATTTACGATCATTTTTTTAACTCGAACTAGAAACTAAACGACATGCCATTTGCCCAATGCCGTCCTTTCGGGTGCAATGACCAATATTTCTTGTTTCGTAAGTAAGCCTAGCCTACTTATGTCACTTTTACACACTCAGCGGCATAGTAAAAAAAATAAATTATCACTTTGTCTACAGTCTGGGAAACCAGTCCAAAGGTAAAAAAAGGTTTACTATAATCTTCTAAACCATTTTCTTCCGATAGAACGTCCAATCCTTCAAATATTGACCACTATTTTCAGGCCAAGTACGTACAAGCAACCTCAAGTACCTAAAACTTTCTTCGCGTATATCTAAACATGGTCACAACTTCACATTTTTAATAAAATTGTCTATGGGAGTTACTTGTCGGCCAATATGTTATTCACGCTTAATCTATCAACAAAAGTTCGTGGCAACACTTTGCCCTCAGATGATGCTGTCCTACTGCATGTTGACAATACCATTTGCTATTGAACGCAGCCCTTCGTTCAGCAGCTTCTGATGGTGAAACTAACGGAATGGTATCCAATTGTACACCATGGGCTGAATCACGAATTATTCGGGCCGACTACACTGCGCTTGTGTCCGTCAACAGATGGGTATATGCTTCCGTATCTCCTCTGTACCGCACCTTGGTCCCGATATATTTCCTGAGTAGGCCATGAGAGTCACTTGCATCCCAAACTTCGCCAACAACACACAACACCATAAAACACGGTGGCTTGCAACACTGGCAGGTCGACCTGTGCACCTCTCGATCTTGGAAGGAGCTTAACATGTTAGTAGATATCCACTGATCCATGGACCCTCCTAGTACTTGCTTCTGGACAAGTGGTTATTGAAATTGACTTAATTTACCGTGTTTACGTCCCACTCCGAGCAAATATTTCACACTTATACACTTGGAGACTCACCATCGTCCGGTAAAGATTGCGTGCAAATAGAATTTTAAGGCCTAGCTCCAGGCACTCAGGTCACCGCCTTTGTCACAGCAATTTGGAGGGATTCTTTTTCCCGTGATCCCATACAACCTGCATGTGACACGGAGACCTACGGCTTTTTCCTCCCTCATTCCCGAGATGATAACACGCCCCAATTCAAATGTCGCCTCTTACGACACCTACGGGATGCTTAGCCATAATTTACACACCGAGACCCCACGCCAAGTATTCAAAGTTCGCACAGTGGGTATAAAGTACGTATTATTGACTTTCAATCTTGGGTGTCACATTTCGTGCATTCGATGTTAGTGTTTTCACTATAATTCTGATTTCTTCATAGCAATTAATTAATAGAACACAACACTAATGCGCGGAAGCTACGAAATTTAATACAATGCAGCTATCCATCATCATCAGCACAAGTACCTAATTCCTATTTATTATCTACAACACCCCAAAACATTAAGCATTCCCCCAAACATCATTTCCTCTTTTATCAAGTCCATATGAGTCATTCCAAGCTTGCATTAAAGTCCCAATCATACTAGTACAGTAAAAATTAAATAGAGAGCATATATAAGAACCCCTATCAGACTGTAGCTCTACATTGACCTGTGAATTCGCACAGACCCACTTAAGACGTGTACCACCCAATTTACTGGTTCTGTATTTTCGCCATTTCTCGTCACAAAAATGGGATAGTTAACGTTTTAAGCCAGTGTCTATATTTATAAAAATCAGAGATACACCTGGAAATAGGCGTACGACCCGCCGAATGCTCTTAAAAATGACCAACAGTTATTCACAAGTAAGGCACGCAATAAAGTAACTCTGTCAAACGAACCACGATATTAACAACGTTCTTGCAAGATATCTCTGTCCTATATATGCTTCCAATAATATTTTACGTCTAACGATTCCCCTAAATCTTCACGTGATGAACATCAATACAAGTTATTAAACTTTGGTTATTGTATCTCGTGTTTAAAAGATTTATTCAGAGGCTTGATATTGGAGATCTTGAAGTACAATATAACCAAGGCAAGTTATCTCTTCATCCTCCATCACAAAAATTCCGAACATTTCGATATTCACTCTTGCCATATTACATGTACTGCCTACTATTCAACTGCGAATCTACTTAATTCGTTATTATCGAGTTTATAAATTTGTCTACTTCTCACTACTGACCCTTTTGTTCGAAAATTAATTAGTTGAGGGTTTTAAAGACCTAGTGACTGCAGTAAGGTCGAATTATATTGAGTAAACTTTTCAATCAAATGAACAAATCTCAAATATTTAAAGTTAGGGGAAGTCTATTAGATCCATCGTCAAAATTCCTAGCTCAGGATGCGGGCAAGTCAAACCACGGCCGCAAGCGTCGTTCATCTTCGCGTTAACATCGGACTATCGTATCAAACATAAGATTCATGAATTATCAAGAAAAATTTCGAGTCTCTGCATATAAGTAAAACCAACGGAGAAGTGCTTTAAATTTCAACATCTCCCATACACTCATTTAAATAATCTCGACCCTTCTCCATAGTAACATTCGTAATCACAAGTTACATCAAATTATATCAAAGAGGAAATCAATATTATCCCTTGAGTAATCGAGAACGCGTATACATTTCGTCTCTAAAATTCGCCTGTAAACGACAGGAATCGACCCCACTAATCTTCCATTCTTTTACACACTCGATCCTCGGGTTCTGAACGTCAAACAACGATACCCAAGGACCCCTTCCGCTAACGCCGATGGCCGCGACTTTTTCTTGTAGATCGCTGGGTCAGTATATTCTTTGAAAATGAGGTATACTACTGTAATATCCGATGTACCATTAAAAATGATATTCAGATAATAATATCACCTACTAATTCTTGTATAATCGTAGTGTAAAATACATCCAATTTTGTTACTACACTCCACACTCCTTACGATCTTTAAAGAACCTCACCTTTGTCCATTTCCTGTCACTTACCATTGCTAAGGTTCAGTGTTGTTCCAGTGCGAACACGAAACTTCTGCAACTTCTACATAATGATAAAATCGTGTTCATATTCCTTTTTCCGAAGACCCAGGCCACCATCACACCCTCTTTTTTCCATTGCAAATAACCACCATCCAATGATTTCTTAAGTGATATACATTATCTTGTATACCTTACGCCATAACTGGTGTTCTCAGTGCCAAGTCAATCCCCTTAACAATTGCAACATTAAAGTTTTACCCCACATAATGCACCCCGATATACAACAAGAGCTCGACTTGAGCCTTCCAAGCCTGCAGGTGACAGCTAAAATGGCATGATCATGTGTTAACAAAAAACTGGTCCATCGCCCAATTGATGCAATACAATTATCCGCAACAACCTAAAAGATTTCTTTGTAGTTTGGCTTGTAATCAGTCCCTATAGCTAAAATTTAACAGCACCATGTTTAGACTCACGCTTAATGAGCAGCTAGTCACATCATCAACTTTCTCAGCTATCACCGTACCGTATCTCTCGGCATCCTACAACCGATAAAATTGTTTGCTAGAGGCCAATTGACTGTGTGCTAAGGATAATTAATGTTCTGTAGTAATGGTTCAAGGTGAAGTTATACTTATTTCATATTTATAAACAACAAAGTCTATAGTCAAGTGCAGTTATGATAAGGTATAGCCAATAGATAAACCTTGACTCTTTATTGGATTATATATAACCAAAACTGTGGTGGACGTTTACTTATTTACCTTGGATTTTAAGACTTTAATAGATATATCTTTCATTCTCTCTTCCCAAGTCCGAACTGATAATAACATTTTTTATTTAAATTTTATCTTTATGGCAAGTATTTATCGTTATAGAGCAACTGAATCCAATCTTTTCCAGAATTGTCTTCTACAATATTGTTAACAAATCCTGATACTGAAAAAAATCGGAGTATCCGATAGTGAACATCAAATGTTTATCTGTATTGTAATCGGAGCTTTGTGTTTATGTCACACTCGTAAGATGATTTGTGAGGTCGAACTTTATACCTTCAATTCATCAACTTGTTAGTACAATAAATTTTCACAACCTAACAACAGTCTGGAAAATTACATTAAACAGATTGACAATGGGATACCCTTCCCCAAGTGAAACCCTATACTGACATTAATCACAAAGAGCGTATCGCTCATAACCTAGAGATTCTGATCCTGCGCGACAATAATAATACAAAAATCGACTTAACGTCTAAAATCCCTGGGACGTAAATTATTCGATGGATAAGCTAATTGATTTCTTCAAGTATTCAGTTATTAGAACCAATAGAATGCGCTCAAGTGCGGGGGGTTCAATTTTTAATCTCATTCTAACCGATAAATATGAGCTCTTAAAAAACGCGACGAGCCAAAAACTAAAGGGAGCCCTTAGTAATTACCAACAAACCCCGCACACTTATGTCCAATGAAGTAACAAATATGTGCTAACTTAATCGCCTACTTCAAAAACTTTCGTTTGTTAACTATTTCCGCTGAGCAACGTTTCTAAGACTCATTGTATTTACTACTAAAGAGTTTATAATTGCGCGCTAACCGCTTCTTGTATCTACTTTTGAATATTTCTACCACTCCTTCTAAGAAAGAGCCCATTAGAAAAGAAAAGCTTAAACTTTTATCTCTTTTTATTGTGAACAACAGTAAGTAGTCCTGGTATTTTAAGGTTCCTATTTGCTTAGCTTTTCCTGCTACTCTGACGGAATACAGCCATCGAGATTGTACGAACCACGCGAATTAAGCCACCTAGTTTAGACACGATGCGGCTCTATGGTCCCCCTTAAATGAGATTCCGTGGAGATACCTAAACCGCCCATGCAACATCAACGAGGAGAAATTAATTGTATACGAAGTAGTGGCCTCTTGATCTAATATCAAAAAAAAAACTCGCTGCCAGTACACATGGCCCAGGTACTCTTGACGAATTGTTTGAAAGTACCTACCCAGTTCATAAACAAAAAGACAGACTCGTTGCCAACATAGAATAGTTTAACTTTTACAAACAAAGACGATATGGTCTTAATTTGCATTTGATATCAGTTTTCCATGTAGGTGTCTAAAACTCATCACTAACACCCATCTCCCTACTCTATGTATAAACAACAGAGATAACATATGTATAGCACTTCTTCTCCCGATCACCTAATGGATTACTTACGGCCACTGTTTTCATAGTATAATGTTCTCATGAGAAAATATATATCAAGCCAAACCCATCGTCACATAAGCCACCGAGACACAACTTGCTGAATAAGAGTCTGCATGCTCCAACTCCAACCCAATAACCCATTTAAGTCAACGGTTTCACAATGCTCAATTCCCACCCGACATTGATTTAATTCCATACAAATTATATTTCTCGAACCCGAAGACGCGACCCACCTCAATACCTCTGATGAACGAGCAATCACTTACATGATATGCATACAGAACATTCCCCATGAAATTAATAGCGAGGTTCTTTGCCACTCTTCCCTCATATTTGCACCAAAGGAGGAATAACATATTGACTTGAGTCCCCCAAAATACCAACAACCCAACATATTAGCCCGTGTTGACCGAACACAGAGCTTAGATGAAAGGACCATAGAGCTTAAAATATGAACTTGTGAACCCCTAGATAAATCATCTAGGCATCATTCTATACTTTTTCACCAACTGGCAGAACCCCCAGTTCGTGCTAAGATTCTAGACAGTCAAATCACTGAAGACGATTGACGGCAAGCAGAGAGCACACCGGAACAACACAGATAGATCTATTCTTCATCAACTAAGCACATACGTGTATTCTTGACTCTTATCCAACATCAATAAACCAAATGCACCACTGAAAACCATACAATAAGCAGGATCATCCTACTCATCTAAGGGCAACCCCTCCCTTGCCCTAAGTTTAGATGTTACTGAAGCACCACAGACAGGCGGTTAAAAAAATCAGTGAGTGGAGCAGCAAAAAGCCAGCAATATGGTGTCAAGAACCAGCAGATTGATTATGCACCTATATGACGCGTCTCGACACTTTAGATTACCATCTAAAAGTAGGGCCATTCCTAATGTTTACTCTTTAACAGCAATGCGACCCACTCTGTCAACAAGTTAGTTATCAGCAACCGGGGTCAAAAATATATTGACTGTAACAAACATGATGAGAGTTGACAGTACGAGGCGTCGACCTTGACTCCTCTTGACCCTTTCTGATCTTTCGAAAATCATAGCAAATCACGGCTGTCATATCAAATCTACTCTTTCTAAGCAGCACACCTCACCAACTTCTCAACTATTTCCGCGCTGATAATACAATTGATGGCATACTTCAACCGGCGCCTCACACGACGTCACATCAACAGATATTTACTGTAGGCAACCCAAAAACATCGTAACAGATGGATTTCTAATGATCCACTTGAAAAACCTAATATGCCTCTCCTATCTTTCAAGGCAATTCTTCCACCGAGCTTGTGTGGGGGGCGGAGACACTGTTCTGAAATCTATAAAAAAAAATACTTCACTTCAATCAAGAATCAAATATTGCACATCTCTCGACCTTTTCTGCAGCACTAATGACCACCAAGCTCCCAGTTGCAATACTTCGCTTTGATAGTATTCCACATGAGCAACCAATAATATAAACAAAACATTAAGAATTAAACAGTTCCTTTATCGGTACCGTCTCTGCCCGTGTACCCTGTGACTCCACTTTATTACATCACTCATTTATTATCTCATGTTATGAAATGCTTCTTGACTACGTTACCAGATAGCGGTCGGCCTGTTGATTGGTTGTCCGAGACACCAGGAAGACCTAAATTGTCCGAATAACGCAACCCGGAAATCCAATTCCATCGATTGTATTTCTTCGTATGCCCGCCCCGCAGACTGCACAACCGGATAGCAATCACCATCGCTACCCCCTGAGTAGCGAATGGACCACCCCTACATAATTTACACATAATTACCACACACAAGAAAAGCTAAACTCCCCTGGTTCCCTGAGGAGGTCCGTACAGATCACCACGAGTCTGAAGACAAAAGCGATGCAGGCTGACAAATTCTCATGTTATCGCACAGAACAGCAGCACCTCTTTTTGAAAGGACCCTCCGTAAGACCGAGGACGTGCGTAGCCAAACTGTTTCTCAAGGTGATCAGCCCGAGGTTGTGCGGAGCAAAAATATGCTTTACCTTGATAAGACCGAGGAAGTGCGGAGTAAAACTGTGCTTCACCTTGATCAGCCCGAGGTTGTGCGGAGTAAAACTGTACTTGATAAGACCGAGGATATGGGCTGTAAGACTGTTCTTCACCTTGATAAAACCGAGGTTGTGGGTTGTAAGACTGTTCTCTACCTTGATAAGACTGACGAGCTGTGTTGCCAGACCGAGGGCCTGTGTAGTCAGACTGGCGACCTGTGTAGTTAAACCGATGACGTCCCAATTTATCCACCACTACTACTGCTCTCTTATCCATATCAGAAATCAGGATATCCCCATTTTTATTCTCCGTGATGTACA